>SNQJ01S0046314.1:0-42768 GCA_010110895.2 Picea sitchensis
TGTTGTAGCTCTGCTTTCTCTTTGTCCCACTGTTCTTGAAGAGCAATTTTTTCTCATTCGACAACACTACACTGCTCGACAAGTACTCCTTATACTTGTGTTAAAGCTTGAGTGGCTTGCGCTGTCTTCTTGAGCTTGTCGAAGGTGAGCTTCGACCATATCAACAATCCGGTGGAGTTGAGATGGCTCATCTCTTGGTTCTACTATTCCTTCTTGCAGAGGTGCAGTGGAGACTGCGCAGCTAGACTAGAGTGCCTGTTGCACTCCTTGGAGTTCAATCTTGATACGATTATACATCTGCTCCTACTTCACTTCCTGCTTTTCTATTACCTCCTGTGAAGCATCGTCGACAACTTCAATGATGAAATTAAAATCATCCAATGTGAGAGTAGTCTTCATATTGGTTACAGGGGTTCTAGGTTTCTTCCGAGAGGAATATTTCATAGGCGAAACCTTCCTTTTATTCGATGATTCCTCTTCATCCCTAGGTGGTGGTGCTTCACTTCATTGTTGTTCAGTTTCCGCGAGGCTCACTGGAATGAGAAGGTCAGCCAACCAATCCTTGGTGATTTATTCGATGTATTCCTCATTCAACTTGTAATATGACTGAAATTGTTTCTTGTGCTCATCAACGCATGCTGTTATATAAATGAAGTGGCGGTCCGCGCTGAACTTCATTAAGGGCCGAAACCTGTGGAGGGTATTCAGGGTCATCTGAGGCTCAGACTAGATGACTTGCTTCAACTGGTTGTAATAAGTGTGGAAGACAACATTGGATTTCCACTGCTTGTTCATATCATTCGAGTACCACAGGATACTAAACTTTGCGGCTAAGGGTTAAAGGGGCTCGATGTCTGGGAAGGTCGCACCTTCCGGCATCTCCCATGCGATGAATGCAATCATGATCAATAACCAGCTGTAATGGAACTCATATCCTTGGTCTTGGGCTTCCTTTCAATCAAGCTCTAGCTGGTTTACAAGGTATTTTGCCCAATTCATCTAAAGTCCTTCTGCGCACTTCCCTGCAAGGTCCACTACAAAACCATTCACTTGGGTGGGTCGGTGTTTTAGGATAAATCCGTAAGTGCAGACACAAACCGATCTCCCCAGATCCACCTGGATCTGGAACAAACAGTGACAGAATACTACTCTTTCCCTAGTTCTAAAGTATTGAATGGACAACATCTGAGGCTCAGACTAGATGACTTGCTTCAACTGGTTGTAATAAGTGTGGGAAGACAACATTGGATTTCCACCGTTTATTCATATCATTCGAGTACCACAGGATACTAAACTTCTATGGGCTAAGGGTTAGCAGTTCGATGTCTGAAGGTTTCACTTTCCGGCATCTCCCATGCGATGAATGCAATCATGATCAATAACCAGCTGTAATGGAACTCATATCCTTATCTTGGGCTTCCTTTCAATCAAGCTCTAGCTGGTTTACAAGGTATTTTGCCCAATTCATTTAAAGTCCTTCTGCGCACTTCCGTAAGGTCCATCATAAAACCATTCACTTGGGTGGGTCGGTGTTTTAGGATAAATCCGTAAATGCGGACACAAAACTGGATCTCCTGTGATCCACTGGATCCGAACAGCGGACGTATCACTACTTCTCTTTCTCTAGTTCTAAAGTATGAATGGACAAGAGAAGAAGGATGATATACTTACTTTATGAAAGCTCTTATCATGATCCTCGTCAAGTACGATGTTCTCGCGTCATTCAATCAATGCACAACACAAACCAATCACAAACAAAGAGATTACTATGTTCAAACTCTAGACTATACATGTGATCAAGGAATCATAATAATGTGATATCATCATTATGGAAAGGGACATATTCATATATTATATTAACTCAAAAGAAAAGAAATACAACATGAGCCTTGTTGTTGTAGATCTCCTTTCAATGGTTTCTAGCTTTGACACACACACAATTGCTCATCATACGAAGAACTTCCACTACCAGATGACCTTATGGCTGTCTCTATCACTTAAAGATCACCCTCCACACAATAATTCACCACCCTTCAACATTCACTCTCACACTTGCTACTAACCTCTCCCATGAATCATCCCTCAATATATAGGAAAGGATTGTGTAGTTACTGGATAGAATGTAATCCCAAGATATTTGGAGATTCATGAATTTGCCAACCATTCAACTCAACTCATCCTTCTAGAAGATTCCTTCTAGGCGACCGAGAACTTATCTCTTTTCTCCATTAAGAATCATTTCCCCACCCTGACCTTTAACACAGTGCGGAAGGTCCGCAGTAAGACTGAATGCAGCCTTCGGAAACCATGTATTTCCGCAGTGAAATATATATGCAGCCTGCGTTCTGTCTTCAAAAGAGTGATTTTAAGAAACCGACAAGTGTAACTTTCTTCATGAAAATGATTCCAAAGAGCCAGATCTTCATCACCATGTCATTATCATGTCATCATCTGATAACCAAAAATGAGGATACCAGAATGCCCCCCAAAATCTGAAAGTGGAACCAAAGGATACCAAAGACTCGGTAAGCCGGATGTGTGTGTCAAGAACCAAAAGCACATTTACTCTGAGACCTGCAAACAATCAAGCACAGCAGAGTATCATACACATAATAATTCAGGTAGGCATTCCCATATTCGCATCATAGACTAATGACGCCATAAACAGTGTCATGGCCACCAATCATACATCAGGATCCATGTAGTCATATCAATCTTAGCACAGCCACTGGAATACATCATGGATTCATACATAAATTTGTAATCAAGACGACATAGCCAATTAAACATACACAGCTGGATCTATGTGTCGTAAATAATACATACCCATCGCAACCCAGATAATAAAGACACATCTGTGGTCTTCAATCCCATCACCCAAAGTACTTAATCTAACCATGTGATTACATATGTTGGAAGTCGAACATGGTAGAAACCACTTGATTACCGGTCATTGATGGTACTGCTATCAAGTATGAGGGAAATCACCATTAATGTTACTGACTCCCAAGGTACCATATAGTACACCGCCAATCAGGAATAAATGAGTTGATGTTTAACATTCGACGGAATCTTTCGACAGTGGATCAATGATGTAAATCCACTGTTGAAGCTTAGGAGACCTTACATTGAGGCATGCAAGCTCCAAGGTACTCAAAGATTTCTAAGTCTTAATCCAAGATAATGTGCTGATGTCGACGAAAAAAGACTCGTCACAAGAGGGCCCTTGATGTGTCCCCCATCGTGCTGACACGAAATAAGTAATTGAGTCGGAAAGGGAAATGTAGCATGAGACAATTTGACTATGTATGGGAGGTCGGCGATCGAATGAAGATAATAACTCCATAGATGGCTGACTCGAAAGAGGGGCTTTTTTGGACTTTTCTTGAACATATGGATGACACGACCAATGATTTGGCAGCATTGACCAAAGATCTATTAATAATGGAAAGACCTTGTAATTAACTCTAATGAGAGAGACAAATGGATTTCCAAACCGGCTTCAAATGATGAATATAGTGCTTCGTCTAAGAGCTTACACTTTCAATGGCCACCAACATAACAACTAAACATATCCTTTCCCCAAATTTTCCCCACCATTACCGGCACCTTCTTTATTTTACTTCAAGCTTGAAGAGGATCACATATGTTTGTTGGATATAAGCTCATCCTTTTGGACGAGTCCCTCGGAGTGTTTTTAACGAACTCTAAGAAGGAGGGTTCGGGTCCCACCACCTGGGTCCGCTTGAATAATGTTTGTTTGAACGAAATCCAAAGATAGTAAACCTGGTTAGTTTTTCAAGATTATAGAGTTAGAAAACACTCTGCAGAGAACTCTCTCAGTTCCTTTTTCGTTCAATAGTCCAACGAGACCAAAAGGGTTAAACTATCGCCTGGAGGATGCATAAGTTCAAATATTTAACGAGCGCGGAAATAGTACATCGCCGGCAATCTTTTCATGTTTAGGAGTCGAAAAGGGCTTAAAGTCAACTACAAGGGGGTTCCTTTTTCATAACCGCGACAATGTCTCAAAAGAGATAAAACAACTCTCGATCTCGTTCTAAGTTTTTGACAAGCGTTAGAACGGTAAAATACACTTGAGGTTTTTCAAACTAAAACCATAAAACTTCATAATCGTATTAACTGTAAATGCAAAAATTTTGGATCCATAATCACCTGAAGGGCTCACAATCATTTACTCATCTTAACATAGTAATTAGGTTAAAAGTAGGCACATAATGAACAAATAATAAAACCCACTTTGAAAAGTAAAAAAGCAAATATTATTCAAGTTACTAGTTCATTTTACCATTTGTGTTTCCAAATCACCAAAACAAAGGCTAAAGTGACCAATTTACTCGATCTTCTCGTGAGTTCGCTCCCTCGAGCTCCTAAGGCATCACCGAAATGTCCGATCAAAACAACAAGTAAGTTTCCAATCCTCTCTCTTTTCATGGTTTTATTTAAGGTTTTAAATGGTTAAAAGTTGATTTATGAGGGTTTTCATAAAGCCTCAATGCTTCCTCTGGCATTTCACGGTGGGCTTTACTGGACTCCGCGAGGGTCTGAGAGTCATAGGGAGAACCACAAGGGAAACGAATGTAGTTAAGCTCGTTGAAAGCTGGAATCTAAACTTTGCTTAACGTCTTGCCACATAAATCCACATTTTGATGGTTTAAGATTCCCGACTATTCCCTTATGGTCTTGTTGCAGGTTAATAGCCACAACCATGGTTCTCGAATGAGAGAACGGTTAACGAGATGAAAAAATAATGTCACGAGAATCATCCAAAATTTGCCACTGTCACCTACCTAAATTGTGGGCTTCAAATCTTTTCAGATACCGCATGAGTTCGCACGCCCTGCTGGAACATATTGTTCATGTGGACCCTCGATCAAGAAGTTTTCCGCGGCATGCAATAATACTGACCATAGACATTGAGGATATTTACTTCCTCACCGGATTATCACGAAGGGGATCACATGTCACTTTGACTGCCCCTCGAAGAGGTGGGAAGAAAATGAGCTTAGTATGTCGAAATAAAGATCACAACCTCGTGAGGCCGAGAGACGAGAGGGAAAGTTGCTATCTGGGGAGAGAGATAATTTTTCATACTATTCCAGGGACTATTGCTCGATGGCTGTAGCCACCTCACCTCGCTCTACAGAGCTACTTTCGGTATGCTCTCGAGGGTCTTGAGCCTAGAGTATTCAACTGCGCAGATGCAGTGTTACGTAATCTGAAAAAGCAGCTGACAAAATGTAGGCGGAGTGACTTCAAACAATTTGGGTATGGACCTCTGATAGTTTCCGCGGAGAGGACCCAGCTGGTACCAGGAGACCGGCACCGTCCTAGGGGAACCACGCATGCTCGTTGGTGCCAACCCGCTGACGAGGCATGGACAAAATCGATCAAACATGATCGTTTTTTCGATTGGCTCCCAAACCAGGTGGTGATGGTTGAGGACTATGCCTATGCAAACAACCGATTTCCGAGGGTGATCCTCGGACCTCGCCTCTTCCCTTTAGGGTTCACAGCTGGGGAAACACAAAGAAGGTCACCATCTTTTGAGTTTTTAAATGTTTTTGTATTTTAATCGATTTTAAATGTTTTGGATTTATTACATCGTCGAAGACTAACATCAAAATGTTATTGATAACACAAATGTTGGAACATATAGACCTGCTATCTCTTCTCCTATCCACCGACGAGGAGAAGAAGCAACAATATTACCACAGTATGCAGAAGATTACCTGGTGGTGGAGCAAAATTTAGAGGGTTGATGCATGACATTCCAGAAATGTCCTTGGATGACGTCCCACAAAATGATCGGCCATAATGGAGTTCCCTCATTTATGGGACGCTTGTTCGCTAGGTAGTTTAGACTCTAGTATTATCGTGAACATCTTTGATGTCATGGTATCAGTATGTGGAAGCCATGGGCTTCCATTTTTGATCTTTGGTCTTCGGACAGATTTTGTAACAAACACTTTTGATCGATATATATACATGGTTGTTACCGGCTTACTTTACATTTGTGTACATGTGTTTGATTTATAAATGGTTCAAATGTTCATCTAAAATATAATTAGCTAACGATCGGTTAATGTATTAAGATTTCTTTGAATGTGTTGATAATTAATGTAATCAAAATTTCTTTCCAAGAGGCGAATTCGCGGAATAAACTCTTTAATAAAGTAGGACTTCTAATAGAATAGACGCTACTTAGTCAGTAACTACCTACGCGAAGTCAAGCTTCCAGCACAACCAAACGATGAATTCCAAGAGAAAGATAGAATCAACCAATAACTCAATAACGGCGCTTATACCGCTATGTTGTTATTGCTCGCCCTAGACATACACGTTGTAGAGAAATAAGTTCATTCGCTAGCATAGATTGCCCGTGCGCCAGGCTAGGTTCCAGTACCACGGCTAGCCCATCACGGGCTTTCAACATCATAAGGGTAGCCAAACTCCTACATCCGGACAATCAAACACAACGCAACCGTAAGGGTACCAACCAAATATCGAAAATTTAACAATCACACACCAAGATGATACATAAAAATGTTGTGGGCGTGTTATGCACAAATGACTCATGCATAATATTTCTTCAAGTATAACCCATCGGGTTCACCTGTGTTAAAGGTATCCCATCACAATTCATCACTTCATATTCCCTCAATAAAACTTTGTTAACAATATAAGGCCCTCGCCATTATTGGTTCAATTTGCCTCTAAGACATCTTTGTCTTGTTCATATAAAGAACAAGGTCTCCTTCGGAAAAAAACACGAGGCTTGACATGCTAGTCATACTGTGCCTTAACACGTATCTTCTGGGCTTCTATTACAAGGTAGCATCACTGCGTGTTTCGTCCAGTTTGGATTGGTACAAGAATCGTTCTTCTTCGGCATAAGTATTTGGTAGAAGTTCTACCGCTAACTTCAAAGATGGAATTTCGCATTCGATAGGCAGAATGGCTTCCATGCCATACACTAAACAAAAAGGTGCAAATCCCGCGGGCGTGACTTAATCGACGTTCGATACCTACCAATGCCGAAAAATAACATTGTGTGCCAACTATTCTTATGGATCTTTACTATCCGCCTAATCATAGTGATAAGGACTTTGTTAACGGCTTCCAACTTTGCCATTAGATTGTGGATAATAAGTATGCTGAGCTATCATGGCTTAAGGCCCAACTTCTCCGTTAGTTCTGACATCATATTATTTCTAAATGACTACCGATCGGTAACGATAAATGAGGAACACCGGAATCGAAAGTAATGAGATACGACTAAAGAGAAAGTGCTGCGCCCTCCCAGATATCAAATGTCGGCATCGCCGCCCATTTCGTGAAAATTAATCAATAAAATTTTATTAATATATCCATGCTCCCACTGAAAGTGAGGGTGACAGTCATGAAGTCAATGCCCCATTTAGCTTAACGGACTCTACCTGAGACGTTCATGTGGTGAAGCTGGATGGTGTGACCTAATTCAGATTAGGTCTGCATGCATGACACTTTTGAACTGTAGTGATGCAGTCTTTAAATAACTAAGGCCAAAAGTATCCTGCACAAATTTCGAGCAAAGAGTATTACCCGCATATGACCGCCACATGCTCCTGAGTGGCAATCATTCGAAGCTCTCTCTTCGGCTTTCACAAAGGTCAAACAACGCCGAAATACCGAATCAACTCCTCAACGATAAAGAGTATCCCCAAGTATAATATATTGATGGGCTTGATAACGAACACTTTACGTCGCTCAAAGACCGACAACCTGAAAGCTTCCATTTTGAGACAGATGATGACATTCCATACCAAATATCACCGGTATTAGTCGCCGAGGAAAAGGGACTCGTCGGGGAACGAATCAACTGCTACCTTTTCCGTTGCAGTGTGGGAAAGTCACAAATCAACTCACCAAAAACTAGAGACTTCTTCGATGTAGTTCGTCAAACTCCAAATCTAACTCCTCGAGAATAACTATCCACTTGGAGAACTTGCCCCCCAACAATTATCGAGTAAAGATATGTTTCATGGGGTTGCTGAGAAATCATGTTATTTTTCCGCAAGAATATAGTATCTAAAACGCTGAACGGGTTTTGAACAACAGCCGTACGTTTTCTCAACATTGATATTTAATCTCCGTAGGAAGTCAAACTGACCGTGTATTAGACAACATAACCATCATGGGCATCATCCTCCCGAACGAACCATGCCAATGGTATACCTGGACGCAATGGTAAAGTAAGTAATCTCGACTATAGTCCGTAGGAAAAAGAAGAGGAGCTTGGTAAGGGATACCAATGCTTCAGTATCATTGGCAACTTTATCCCGATAAATCCCATCTTTTCTTCAAAGATCGCCAGAAAACCGCCAGTAATCTCGCATAGTTCGATGAATCAATAAGAAAGTTTGTTTTCCCTCGCGAACTTTTGTAATCAAGCAAGTAGAAGGAGGGAGGGAGATTAAGAATCGACTCAACCTTAATAAGATCCACCCAGATCCCATGACGAGAAACAATAAAACCAAGGAGACGGCTCGATTCCACGCAAAATACACACATTTATGCTGATTTAATCAACACGAGAATCGCATAACGAACGAAATGGCTCTAGATGCATTGTGGATGATCAACCCGACGTAGTTAATGGGCGCAAATAGTCTAAATAAGGTTGAACGATATGCTTAATATCGTGGAAAGCGATATAGCTCGGCCGGAACGTAGCACTACCGCCGACCGGGAAGGAAGTTTCCCGTAATAAAGCGCACCCAAGGACAAATGAACGTAGCTTTGTGTTGGTCCCGAGCCGAGTATTGATCTCGATTATACCTAAAATCCATCCATGAGAGAAAGATTACCGGGCTTACGCCATCAACAACTGATCGAATTTAAAGGGTCGAAAATGTCCCTTAGGACGCTTCCTTGATATCCCTATAATCACACAACCAATACTACCAATCTTTTATCGACGGGCATGGTTCAAACCACTGCCGGGCGTCATCGGGTAAACCGCTTTTATAATTTCAACTTCGCTTAATGGCCGCGCTTTACGTGGATGAACATGAGATCGTCAACTGGTTTGGCTCCGTGGTATGTCTTAATCTCATTAACAATAATCGAAATAATACCGGTATCAACTCCGTGCAGTTTAAAATATCAACAAATTCTTTGAACAATGACGGTAAGCGCGATTTCGGTCCGCGAATTGAGGTCTAACATGAACATTCTGACTATCCCGTGCCTTTAATGGAAATATCGGGATACATCGTGAGAAATGTTACCGTGTTCCTCTCAAATGAACACATCCTCGCAGTAGATCCGTGAACTACAGGAATAACGGCAATCCACGATCTGAAGTCGAAACTGGTAATTTCCGTAGTCATCGCCCAGAAACACACATGGAACGGCTGATTTATCGCCCCGCGTCATCCAACATTTACATGATCATCCTGGCCATTGGAAAGACAACACTTAAAGGATCCGGAGACAACTCGCAAGAAGAAAAAGTAGGGGTCGCCGATTGAATAGCTTGGTAACCATACTCAACCGGACTTAACGGCAAAACGTCGCCGAAACGAACATGAACACCAGGATCAGGGACTATCCAAGATTTGCAGACACTGGAAGTTCACGAGACACGATAGAGATCATGTTAATATATGCAACTGACGAGTTAGGAATATTGGGTGGTGGAGGTATGGGGAAATTACCCATTAACCTAATTTTAATCTTTTAAAAGACCGACGCCATCATTCTCATAACCCCAGGTAATTTGGAAATGAACGGTACATTGCCTGTACGAGTATCAGTATTTAAGAAGGCAAGTTGATCGACCGCGACCACTTTTCCTTCATGAGGAAAACGTAGGACACGAAAAAAGGTGGATACCATGCACGCATAGAATCTAATCTAACTATCACCAAGCAGAAGATTATAATCAGGGGAGTATCAAAACTTCCACTTCTATCCGGATCCGCCCTGTCTCTAGCATGACCTATAATGACGGCGTAACACCATACGGTTTAAAACTCGAGCCGTTGAAGGCTTGTAAAGTGTTTTGTGACTCCGTTAAGGGTGGAGAACCAATGGCTTTCCAAATAGCGAAAGGACATGACACGTGAGGGCACCTTCATCAACAACCCGTCCTAATAAATGCCTTATTCAAGAACAACAACTTCAGCTTGAATGCAATGTAAGGGTAACCTCGGATGTGCTCGGTTAACCAAAGACTATTAAATTTCATCGGTAGGATCGATTCCACCTATGAGCTAACAGGGCCCTTCACGCGGCGTGATGACCTAAGGACCCTCGAGGGGCGTTATTATCATCAAGGTGCTTGAGCCGACTTCTGCCACGTCAGAAGTTCCTGGAAGCTGCACGCATGTGAGGATCGAATGTCGACTTTAATGACACCTTTGGGGTGGTCGATAATCAGATCAAGGTTTGGTCTTTCGAGATGAAGAGGACCGAGTAGATGGACTGAGAAGTTGGAATCGTGAGGTATCTCACAACCTTCTCTTTTGAAGTAGTATAGTCTTTGGTTCGAGTGGCACGTGAAACAGTGTCTTTCCTCGAATCAACACCAAGCATTACACATTAAACATAAGATTGATTGGACGTAGAAGCAGCATGGTTGGTCATGAATAACCAACGGGCTGGCTAATAGACGGGAAGGGTTGAGACAAGACACTCGGAGGACGGTTTCGTGGATTGAAGGAACTTTATGCACTTCAAGACGCTCCTGACAATCCTTGGTGTAGTGGATCATCATTACATAAGGGAAAGATAGCGTATTTGGCGCTTATCTCGGTCATCAACAGAGGAGATTTGGTTTGTTCATTTGTATTAGCATTTTTACCCTCCTTATTCTTGCCTCTCCTTCTTGATTTATTCTACCGTAGGTATGATTGAACTACCACTTTGGCGGTTTCCATCAAGGAGGAGCAAGAGACGGAGCATTTCGAATGATTAGAAGGATTGGTTTTGGGGTTACTGCGAGACACAGAATGTGAATGGCTTGAGTGGTCCCAATCACACCATCGTACCGCAGGTGTGAAGCAACCGGAGCGTAATTAGCCGGAAGTTCCGTGACGAGGTAAATCGAAGTATCAGTATAGCGCCAGCTTTGAGAATAGACAAGATCTAACATCGAAAGTAATTTAATCGGATAGCCTGCTCTTCGGTAACAACAACACCTCCCATGGAAATATCTTTTCCCAATTTTGTTTACAAATGACTTTGTAAACCACTCAACAAGAATCGATCCGGAAGTTCAAGTTTAATAAGACGCTCTCCTCCGCCCCACTCATGGATGTGATCGTGAAGGGAGCGTCTGTACTTTGCTTAAAGGAGGTTAGTATCTCAGTCCCGGTATCGTAACTAATCGGTAACCGGTAGCGCGTAAGAAAGGCCATAGCAAGAGAGTGTTAAAATCGGAAAAGAAACCCTGCGGTAATTCAATATACCACTTCACAAAGCAAGACCGTAAGGCGCGCTGGAAAAGACGGAATCTAATGGAGTCTTCCATCACCGAGTTAGACGTAACACCACGGAAACGACGATTATCATCACAGAGTGACGGCTGTGGATCATTGGCGATCCTAGATAACCGGCAAATCCATGAGTGGCAAGAAAAGGCAATTGCCGCTTCACCTGAGGGTATCAGGATTTTGGGGCGGAGCCCGCCGGTAAACCAGTTAAGTGCTTATGCGTTTGCCCCCAGAGGGAAGAACCCGGTTGCCCCTGCAGGCGTATCAGTGGTAGTAACCCCAAGGATTTTGACCTTTGGTCTGAGCAGAGACCTGGGGTATGCAGTAGGGATCGAATAACCCCAAATAGGGATTAGTCACCCTGATATGGTTGGTCTTGGTAGGGATGCTTGTTGCCCCCGTGATTCTCGCTGGGAAAGTAAGATTTGCAAAAGTTGATTCAATATTGGGCCAATGCCGGAGGAATATTCGTCCTAAAGGTGAATTTGGTCCTCCCATTAATGGGATATTCCCACCCGGAAATTGAGTGCCAACTGGAGGTTGCAGGCCTACTATGGTTTGTCCGGGGAAAGGAATTGTACTACTCTGTCCACCATCAGGGAATTGGACATTAGGTGCTACGGGCGGTAAAGTACCACTAGTATTAACAATGCCAGCGGGAAACCGAGGTAGAGTTGGTATGAAACCGTGAATAGGATGCCCAGGAAACCGAAAATCAATAACCGCCAGGAGTGGTGGGAGGTGTTGAATGGAACATTCAATGTAGGATTTAATGCGTGGTAACCAGGGTGTAAGATTGGATTAGTTACCGGTGTTCTCTGGGTATTTATCGGGGTAAGAGTGGTTGTCGGTATTCCGGTTTGAACATTGGTGTTCACGATGAGCCATCTCAGGAGGTAAAACAAAACCATAAGTAGTGGTGGCTGGGTAATTTCCGATTCCCAAACCGGAGAGTCAGGAGATTCGTGGGACCACCAAACAAAACTCGATGTAACTCTCCTGACCAAGCAGCATCTTGTCGTGCTACACTGGTGAAGGCCCAGTGATTGATTCAGTAGGGGGGAAGATCGTCATCAGAAAGATGAAATCACCTTCGGTCTTTCTCACCACGACTACATGGTAATCCCTTCATAGTATTATTCTATCTCTAGGGATTTTCAAAACAACCGGGTTGTTCGACTCTAGGAGTAGAAACTTCAGACGCCACCATGTCCACGCGGTGATAAAGTGGAACGAGAGGGATTTCAACGGACGCAGGGAGAATCCTCCTGAGTACTCGGGTGTTCTCGGATGTAAAATCGAAAATTCGCATGTTCGAGACAACCTTGTATCCTACGATCGTCAAGGGGAGCAATTGTAAACAATTTCCAATTTCAACGAATCCTATAGTCAACTATGAGAATCAAACAACACACACCCTAGTAAACAAAAATCTAGGAAGCATCCACCGGCAAACAATACCTTCTAATTCGGGTCACTAGTTGGTGATGAAATCCAACATCTAAACAACGCAGACGAGAAGGGCTGGGCCATTGTGAAAGTGTTAATGCTGGACACCGGGCTTAACACTTCATCGGTGCAAGTTTCCACGCTAGTAGTCAGGATTTACCTCCAAGGAGCTCCTGAAAGGGAGTTTGGCTAACGCTTATTCTGTGTACCGTGGAAGACTTCCTTCCTTCATACCACCTTGGGTAAGTACTCCAGAGAGAAAGGGCTACCATGATACCACGTAATAACGCGACTGCCCGGGAAATAGTCGGCCGCAACCGATCCACATGCAAGAGCAGGGCATCGAGCCCTAAATCAACTCAAAGGCTTCCAATGCTAGCACTGTGGATTTACCCCAGAGTGACTTCCTCAGAATATCGCAGTAATCTCTACACTCCATGTCATCAGCAAAGTTAGTATCTCTCGCTAACACCAATGCTAATTCACTGACCTCAGGTTAGAAGGCTTCCTGCGACGCAATATGCTATTAATGGAATTTTTACACCCTTCAGTCTCAAGATACTATTAGGTGTGTTTCTCGAACTTTGGAGTGTTTTTTCACTTCCTACTCCAAAGCAATAGACTAGCTATATGTTGGTGAAAAGAGCCCTAGAAAAGAGTTACTAGATCAATTTTATTATTTTCACGTTAAGATTTTAATGGTCAGTATTTACCCAATGCATCCAAAGGAACTCAATGATGTGTGACTCGACCCAATCAATGCAAGGATATGAATAAATGTAATCTTTCATTCAATGAATGCTAACCATGGGAGAGAGAAGACGATTTCCAATTCCAATGCAAACACCACAATGTATATGCAATTTCAATTTCCTTGTAAATCACCCAAATAATCAACTATCAACGAAACTTTTCTAAATATCCCTTTCCAAAACTCAAAGCTCTTTAAATTCTACAATTTGATTTTCAAAGTTTGCAAAAAAAAACAAAGTACTTGATAAGAAACAAAAGTTCACTTTCCAAGCAGAACTTTTGATAACAAAGAAAAGAAAAATCAAATCACCAATATCAAATAATCAATGAAAACCCCAAACAAAACTTTTAATGATAGTAAAAAAAACACAAAACAAGGAGCTCCTAACAAAAATTGTTCTTTTGAAGCAACAATCAGCCAAGAAACACCAAAATCCTGACTTTCAATCAATCAATGACCTTTAACCAACATGACATAATCAACTCCAGGAATCAAAGAGAAGAAGAATGCAAACAGGGCTAAAGAACGAAAGTCAAAGAATCAGCACAATTCAAATAAAAACCCTAGATTAGATCTAGAAGGCAAATCAAGCAACAGAAGTGCAAACCAATGAAATGATAGGTCAAAAAAGACCTGAATCAACCCTATTGAGCTATTGGGCAAACCAAAAACTTGAAACCCAATTTTTCAAAACTTTCCGCTAGAAAGTTTTGGACACAAGTATGGATCTATATATTTCACCAGCCTAGCTATGTGCGATCACACTATAATGACTCCTGACTATATATGCAAAGTGCGAACATTGCACCTCCTCCAGACCCACAATGGGTACAGTGAGGAAACTTCTGAAAATATAGAAAAATCTTCAAATTCAAGCACAATCTAAAAAAGGATTGGTAACTCCGTGAAGGTGTCTCAGGGTATCCTAGAGACTCGAGGTTTACAAATCAGAAGAAAAGGCAAGAGGAGCAAATGGCCACAAAGAATTACTAAACCAAAAAATAACTAAGGATGGTTCCCAATGAGTCGCTTTAATTTTGTTTTTTAGGATAACCGTAGGCGCGTGGACACAAATCGATCTCCCCTGTGATCCACTGATCTGGAACAAATCGTGACATAATACTACTCTTTCTCTAGTTCTAAAGCATTGAATGGACAAGAGAAGAAGGATGATAATTTACTTATGAAAGCTCCTTTATCTCTCATCCCCTACCGCTACTTTATTGCCTTTGCGTCATTCAATCAATGCATGAACACAAACCAATCACAACAAAGAGATTTAATATATTCAACACCTAGTCTATACACGTGATCAAAGAATCATGTAACGTGACATCATCAATATGGTGCGTATCATATATATTATATTAACTAAAAAGAAAAGAAATACAACCTGAAAGCCTTGATGTTGTCGATCTCCTTTCAATGGCTTCTCAGCTTTGACACACACACATTTGCTCATCATGCATGAAGAACTTCCACTACTTGTGATGACTTTATGGCTGTCTCTATTTGCTGCAAGATCACTCTCCATATAATAATTCACCAATTCTTCAATATCTTACCTTGCTAATTTGCTACTAACCTCTTCCCATGAATCATCCCTTCAATATATAGGAAAGGATTGTAGTTACTTGGGATTACATTCTATCCAAGTATATCTGGAGATTCATGAATTTTGCCAACCATTCTAATCTCTAATCCATCCTTCTAGAAGATTCCTTCTAGAAGGATCGAGAACTTATCGCTTTCTCCATTAAGAATCATTTCCTCGACTTCACCTTTAACACATATGATATCCAAGTAGTCGATCGAATGCAGCCTGCGGAAAACAAAGTACTTCCGCAAGGCATTATATGTGCAGCCTGCGTACTGCCTCCAAAAGAGTGATTTTAAGAAACCGACAAGTGTAACTTTCTTCATGAAATGATCTTAAAGAAGAGCTAGATCTTCTATCACCATGTCATTATTATCATGTCATCATCTTGATAACCAAAAATGAGGATAACAGTCGGTTCTTGCGAACTAAATTGCCTGCGATCAACTGACATGCAAGGTGCACTACGCCGCTCTGGATAGAGGATACCTTGTAACCTTGTGTGCCCTTATCGACATCACCATAAGTCTCTTTAATCCTCTACGCTAATGTTCGGTCTACGATCTTTCCAGGGTAAACATCTTGTGGGTCAGGGCCCTGCATGCTCAGCCTTGTGATCCGATTGATCAAGGTCGGATCCATAGTGATGTGTCATTTCAACCATAAGTATCCTCTGTGGTAGTAAGACAATAGGAACTTGACGTGTTCACTTCCTTGTGTCATTCGAAGTGCTAGATCTTCATCACATTGAGCAGTGTAGATTGCGCGAGGTTCTGGGTCCATGACTGAGCGATAATATTTGAATTCTTTCCTTTAGTTCACATCAAATACTTGTGCGGGGAGAGCATGTCGTAAGCCTTCCTATCACCAAGGTTGAAGTCACTAAACTTCAATGCTGCGAGCTTATCCTGGTTGATGCGAACTGTGCGTATCCCTTTCCGGAGGTACACCGTAACCAACGGGTATTCAAAGTCTCTAGGTATGTTGTTGTGGTTAATCTCACCACTTAGGGGTGGAATGTAAGCAGGTAGAATTCTCAGAATCAACTTGGAATTCGCAATATCGTCTATGTGCTTAGTATACTTCTCATCGACTGGTCGGGATGGTCTGGCTCGAGCAGTGAACGAAGATGCTGCTAGTCCTCTCGTTGACGATGCCTGAACACCTGTAGACACTCCTCTTTCTGACATAACTCTCTCAGTCATCAAATCAAGTAGAATTTTGGTTACATATTCTTCAACTGCGGTGAGCTCGTCGGACATACATGCTCAGGATAAATAATCAGGGTCACGATGATCTTAGACACTGCACAAGAATGAACAACAAGGGCACGATGATCACTGTAGACACTTGCTAGTCTGCGAGCTTCAATTTCTCAGTTGGAAAAAGTTTTCTTCGTGCATGGCTTGATGAGATATATAGGCGATATTGGTAACGGTCTGCCTGCAATGGGTATGGGGCCTCCATTAACTCCATTCTATCTGTTCTGGCACTATCCAACGGTCTAGTGGTAACCCATAAATGCTTTCCAAACTGTTCGGAGTGGCAGTAGAATGGATATATCAGCCTCCAATGGCTATATCACTTTTCCATGGTGAAGTGACCCATGTCGCTGTTCTAATATCCTGACGAAGCTCCAATTCTGCAAAGTTTCTTTCTGCGAGGTACCCTCGGGAACTTGTCATAGCTTTTAAATCTTATTCCTCTTCTTACTCAGTTTTCTATCCTTCTTTCCAGTGAGCTTCGTCTCGGTGGTTCTTTTCCCATTCTGATTCTTAGTGTCTTTGGGCATAGTCACTTCGCGCTGCTAAGGTTCTCTCTTAGGGTTCAGGTGTAACATCTCTTCTTTATCTGGGATAGACACTTCAGTCTTTCGTGAGTCCTATGATGTTCTGATAGCATTGACATCTGGGTTTCTAGTGTCAAATAGCTTCTATCTGTTCTCTTGTTCTTCAATCAATTGCGCGATCCTTATTGTCATGAATTCTTTTATCTCCTGTTGCTTCTGTTCTAAGGCTTCTTCTTATTCCTTCTTTCTGGTCTAGTCTCTATCAATCCAAGGTTTTCCTAATAACATAGTAAACAGGGCGTTGTCCTCAATAAAGTTGATAATCTCAAAATCTTCTTCTGTCGAAGTTCCATTAACATTCATAGATATCTGAGTGAGCCTTCCACATAGGTTCACCAACTTTCCTTTGAATAACCCTATTCCTCCTAGTGGAGGGATCATAGCAGGTCTTCCTATGGCTTCCCAAGTTCTCTCTGTCATAACATTCACCTGTGTTTCCTGATCCAGAACACAGTCAATGTCGAAGTCTCCTATTCTTACCTCAATGCATTCTTTTTCTATAAAGATCTCTGATAACCTAACATGTCGGTGGTCATTCGAGGTGTCTTTTATCGGTAGTAACATCTTCTCTGATTCTTTCTAGGGTTATGCTATTTCTAGATCTACCTTAGGGTCCCCCTCATTCAGATTCATTCTTTCAAGATTAACAATCATTCTAGGGAAATCCAACACTTCATGGTCCATAGATTTGCAACAGAGACAACTAGGTATTCCACCAGGGCATTCCTTAGCCAGATGGCCTGGTTTTCTGCAACTGTAGTAGAGGGTTAATCCTCTCTTTCGTTTAAATGATCCCCATCCTCTTCTGTACTGCGCACTAGGATCGTGGTATCTATCTTGCAAAAAACTCTTTCTAGGATCCTACATCCACTTATTAGTCCAAACATTCTTTCTATGCATAGGTATAACATATCTATCACTATTCTTATCAGATCTATTCATATCAAACTTTCTTTCATCTAACAGTGCTCTAGTTTTCAAGCTAGGACAAAATCTATCAAACACACTTAGATCCATACTTTAGAAACAAAAAATTTCACTTATCTTACTTCTACAGAGCACAAATCTTTTAGATCTAAAACTTTTAACTATTCTTACCTTTATCAGAGCACAGAGCTTTTAGATCTTACCTCTTTTAATCAGATGTCCTCGCTTTTACCTTTCTTAGAGCGCACAGTTTTCAGATCTTGCTTCTTTTCTTCAGATCTGGCCTTCTCTCTTTCAGATCATGCTTCTTCCTTTCAACACAGAGCTTATAGATCAAGTAGACTACTGTGCACTAGGGCACAGATCTATGCAAAAATATTTTCACAATTTCAGGATGAATCTTTGCACAAAGCTTCCCCTTTCTCAGTTCCCAACAATCATAGTTTCAGGTCCCGGCAATAGAACCATTTGTTGGCACAGGGGCAGACCCGGGGTTCAATGCTACAACAATGCACCAACAAAACCCTAACTACCAACCCTTTCAACAACACCTGCAAAGCAGATGAAGTCTCACCCAAGGTAGAGGTAAAAGTGGTTGCAAGAATTAGGTGTTTGCAACCTTAGCTGAGACACAAATATGTGATTATATCGCTTATAGATCACTTATCATCGATCATTCATCAATATTCAATCCTTATTATACTTTTCATATGGTACAAAGCATCGCAACATTTGCTTAGATCTAAGGTATTTCAACACTTAGCAATAGTAAAACAGATCATATCTAGTAGATCAACACTAAACATCTTCATATATGTCAGATCTAACATTCATACATATCTAAGAAGCACAAAGAATAAGTAGATCTATCTAAATATATCAAAGTACTTATCAAAAGCAAGGATAAGCACATTGAGTCAAATCACAAAGAATAACACACAAATTTACGTGGTTCACCCCAACCCTGGGGCTACGTCCACAAAGTCTTCTTCTTTATTAGCATCTTCAATCGGTTACAACACAGAGCCACCAAAACCCTTCTTCACGTAGGGTAGAAGATTTGCACAGCTCGCTAGATCCTTCTTCCTTATGATACAACACAAATCCCTCTATAAATTCTTACATCAACTTGCACTTAGCTCTGCAAGCCTTTTACAGTCATGCACAAAGCACTTACAAAGTCTATTAGCACTTAGCTTACATCACATACACCTCTATTTTTATATCCTCCGATCGATACCTAGATATCTATTTGTACATTACAAAAGTGGGACTAAGTGTGGGTAAAGCCACGGGCCGACAACCCTTTCCCATTACATTATCCCAAAAAGCCAAAAAGGACCCAAAGTGGGCCGCGATTCCGTGATCTTTGCTTCATCTCGCGTGCCTTCTTCGACTAGCTATCGAAGTCCCAAAATAGGTCAAGATGACCAAGGTTATCCCAAAACTTGGTCAAGGGCCAACAAAATCCCTAGAGAAACGTCGGTTTTCGCAGCAAGAGAAATATGACCTCCGAGTGAAGCTTGAAGAGGACAGGGAGTAGATCCAGAGAGAGAAAGATCAGCTGCTCATGGAGCAGATCAGAGTTAGAGATGCAGTCACTCGAGAACTTCACTCAGTACTGGGATTGACACCGATGGGAGAAGAGATAGCTGAGAGCCAAGTGGGGAAGCTCGCTGAAGCCATTTAACAACTTCAAGCGAGAGTAGCAGAACTGGAATTACAAGCAGTGTTGAGCACTCTGCAGGAAGTGCGATATCAGAGGGAATAAATTGCTCGGAGCGTAGTAGAAAGAATCAAGGCATTGACATTATAATGTAAGAAATTGAGTTCCTGAAGTGCACAGACCTATGAGCGCCTTGCAGAGGACCCAAAACTAAGAACATTAGAAGCACAACTCCAAGAGGAAAAGCAACAAGCATCAATAGTGCAGGCGCAACTGAAACTACTTTCAATGGTTGAGAATATGAAAAGGTCACAGGAACAACGTGAAGTTCAGCAGCAAGTCCATGCCATCTAGAGTAGAGTCATGGAAGTGACCCAGAGACTCCAACTGGTACAGGATGAAGCCTACACACTTTTTGAGGAGATCGAGGGACGAGGTGCACAATTGGAACAAGTGGTCACCACAGTGGAACAATGCTTGGAATGAATTGTTACCAGGAAAGTCATCTGATGTAGTAGCTTAGTTCTTAATTATGTGATTGAATGCTAGATCTGCTTAATGCTATGTACTGAATGGTTAGATGTGTGTAGATCTTGATTAATACTGCGTTGTTCTGCGATTAGGATTTTAACCTGTGATGTGAATAAGGATTAAATATTAATGAATGTTAACTACTAATTTATCTATTAGGTGTTGTAATCACAGATCTATGTCCTAGCTAGGTTGTAGACACTTGAGTCCTGCAACCCCCCTGCCTCTACCTTGGGTGAGACTTCATCTTCTTAGTAGGTGTTGCCGAAAGGGCCGATAGTTAGGGTTTTGTTGGTGCGCTATTATAGCATTGAACCCTGGGTTTTCCCCTATGCCAACAGGGCTTGACCCCATGCCTATCGTGTAATGTCCCACCGGTATAACCAATACATCAACCATTTGGAACTTGATATGGCATGTGACCAAATAATATTTTTTACACAATTATTGCATAATCCCACAAAATCCGACTGAACATGGGTTTGAATTGTCGACCGGTCCTATAATAACCAAAAACACTTACCATTGCACCAAGCATGTGGGGTTTGTAATCAATTTTACCCGAATGGATTTTAGGAAGTTGGTTTGCTGTAAAAGTTGGATAACGAGAATTGTTAAGCCTTTTTAAGTGTAGGAAGAGAAGGGAAAGTTGTTCCCAACAATGTTGCAGCCTTCCTGAAGAGGCCAAAGACAATATAGTTGCAGTTTGGAGACCTTATTGATGTAATTAAGAATTTTGCATCATTATAATGGATCGATCACTCATTGGAAGCAGACCCAAAGACGTATCCCTAGAGGGGTGAACTTTGTTATCAATCTGTGTTGTTTGTCTTTGTTATTTTCTCTATATTTTCTCCTATTTCAATTTGCAAGCAATTTCAGTAAAGAATATTAAAATATTGAGCTAATTTAATTTCACATTTAATTATTTGCAATGAAGTCAACGTACTTTTTGGGTTATTTGTAGAAGAAATGAATCAGTTAGTAGGGGTTCCCCCCTTTTTTACAATATCCACGTCATTGTCAAACCATCCACTAGTGGTCATATTCAGAAAGGCTTCCTTAGATAAGTTTTTATGATATAGTCAAAGCATGTGTCCATTTTCCATCAGAGGAGTTATCTCATTATCAATGGTGAAAATTTTTATGGCTCCATTGTCATACAATGTATCAATATCATAAGGTCCGAGCCATCAGGTGCATAACTTCCCCCTGAAATCCTTGAATCTAGAGTCAAATAATAAGGCCCAGTATCCAATTTTGAATTTCTTCTTCTTGATGAACCTGTCATGCCATTGATCTCTCTGATGTTGTATTATTGATGTGCATTGTAGAGAGGGTTGACATAGTTCATGTAGTTCGTTTATTTGGAGGATTCTCCATATCTAAGCTTCAGTTAGGTCCATTCCAAGTTGTACAATTGTTTTCAGTTTCTGGATCTTTGTTTCAATTGGGAACATTACTTTCTTTCCATATATCAATTAATATGGGGTGTAGCCAGGAGTGGTTCTCCATGTCATCCGATAGGCCCATAGAGCTTCATGTAGTCTATTTTTCTTAGTATTTTAGATGTGATATGAAAGTCTTGGTGATGATGGCCTCAAGGATTATGTTTTTCACCTCCACCTGTCCATTGGCCTACGGGTGATACAGTGTAGTAACCGTATGTTTGATCTTGTATTTTTCCATCAAGTCTTTGTTGAGCCTTGAAGTGGATTGTATTCATATATTAGTAACAATCTCCCAAGATATCCTGAATCTAGTGAATATTTCTTCTTGAATAAATCTCACTACTGCTTGTTCTGTCGCGACCGGGAGTGCCTTGGATTCCATCCATTTTGTGCAATAATCTGTGCATACTAGGATGTAGGAATTATGATGGGAAGAGGGATTTATCAACCCTACAAAGTACATGGAACATTTATCAAAAGGTTCCAATACTAACTGTGTCTATAATGACATCTCGTCTAATTGCATCATTATTTCCATACGTTGGTAGCGATCACACCTTTTTACATATCTGTTGGCATATTTGAAGATAACGGGCCAATAATACCCTTGGTGGAGTACCTTGTACCCAATCCTCTTAACTGTAAAGTTTCCTCCACATGGGATGTCATGGAAGGATTTCAAAATATCATGGATCTCTTCTTCTCGCACACATATTCTCATAATGAGATCCAACCCCTTGTAAAAGAGGAAACCATCGATCCTTGGGAATCTCCAAATTTGTTTGATGATCTTTTGTTTCTCTTTTGGAAATAAATGATGTGGTAGTCTATCATATAGTTTAATTATGGGGGTGAAATATTATTTCCGACGTAGTAGATTACATATGGATCCTTTCCTTAAGTTTGTTCTAGAACAACTCCAATAGCAGTTTCATATGCATTCATAAAGATATAAAATGGGAGGGACAAATCGGTCCCTCTTTAAATAGGAGCTTCCGACACTTTAATTTTTAGTTCGTCAAGTGCATGTTGGCATGTCTCTATCCACAAAAAATTAGAATCTCTTATAAGTAAAGAAAATAATGGATGAGATATTTGTGAGAAATTTTCAATAAATTGATGATAATAACCAATATATTCTAAGAGGCTTTGTACCTGTTTTCGCGAGGTTGGAGTTGGAAAGTTTAATATTACATTCACTTTTGTTGGATCCACTTGAATACCTTTAGCTAAGATGCGGTGTCCTAATATAATTCCATAAGTTAAAATCATTGCACATTTATCATTGCTGAGGGAAATGTTTGATTATTTACACCTTATCAATGTTTTCTATAGAATTTTCAATTCCTCATAAAATTCATACCAATATGTCATGAAATCATCCATATATATCTCCACACAATCATGAATTAAACCAGAGAATATACCAATGACGACTCTTTGAAAAGTGATGAGGGAATTGCATAACCTGAATGGTAGAACATGATAGGAAAATCCGCCCCATGGACAGGTAAACATTGTTTTGTCTTTATCCTTAGGTGTGTTCTGGATCTAGTTATACCCATTTAATTATTCAAGGAAAGAAAATTGTTTCTTCCCAGCTAACGTATCCAGTACCTGGTCAATGAACGGAAGTGGAAAATGGTCTTTTTGTGTTTCTTTGTTGAGTTCTATATAGTCGACAAAAATTCTCCATTTACCATTTTTCTTTGGTACCATGAATAGAGGGGAGACCCATTGGCTACCATAAATTGGGTATATAAAGTTGGCTATGAGTAATTTCTATAACTCCTTCTTGACTATGTTCTTCAGCGTCGGGTTCATCCGATGTTGGGGCCGACATATGGATCTGGATCCTTCCTTAATGTATATTTGGTGTGTGCATAAGTCATGATGGATTCCATTCATTTTAGAGTAATCATAGGTGATGGCATCACTTTGTTTTGTAGCACTTTTACAAGTCATTGTTTTTATTTTTTAGTCATTCCTTGGTTTATTTTCAAGGTTTTCCCTTGGCTGATTTCTATGGTTTTTGTAAGGGATCCTTGATATTTTATGGTTGGGATTCATGTTCTATGGGTGAGATTCTTGTTGAGTGTTGGCCCTTGGTTATGGAAGGAAGCAAAGAAAAAGGAAGGAAAGGTAAAAAGCGAGCTTCCCGGGAGACACAGTAACTGTCACTGAGTCGAAGTGAGCAAAAGAGCAGGAAAGATGGAGCGAAGTACAGAAAAGAAATCCGTTGGATGAGGAGATCAGGGATGACAGATCAACAAGGAAGAGGGATCGTGGACAAATTAGCAAGTAGAGAAAGCCATAATTGGATGCTTTGGAGCACCGCGTGATGAAGAAGGAAAGACAGGCTGGAAAAGCTCGAAAAAAGTGGGTCAAGTTGACCTAGGGTTGTGGTATCTAGGGTTTTGACACCTAGGTTTCAACCTAAGGATGTCGATGAGTGACTGTAATGTATAAATAAAGGTCAAAAGGACCTAGGTTGGGTTGGTCTTGTTATGTCGTTTGAGGGTTATCAATTTTGATATGATATTTTTGTATTGTGAGAGAGAAGAGCTAAGAGTGAGAGCCTTCTGGTATTGTAAGATCTACAATTGGGTACGAAGATCAGACCCTGCAGATGGGTGCACAGGAAAGGGAGAGAAGAGGGAAGAGAGGAAGAAGATCTGCTATCAAAGAGCGCAGATAAGAACTGTAATATTTATCTTAATATAACATAAGCTCAGTTCCATGGATGTATCCCTAGGGAGAGGGTGAACCACGTACATGTTGTGTCGAATGTGTGAGTGATGCTCTGATCTTGTTATTGTCATATTGTTATTTGTATTTGCTGTAGTAGATCAGATCTATAGTTTTGTGGAGTAGATCTAGTTGAATAAGTGATATATGCATGTTGAGTTATTTTATAGTAGATCCACTTGATATTCCCCTGGTTGTAGACATCTTTGTCCTGCAACCCCCTCATAGATGCTTCGGGTGAGACTGCATTTTCTTCTTAGGTGTTGCCGAAAGGGCTAGTATCTAGGGCTTGTTGGTACGCTCTTGGAGCCCAACCCTGGGTCTTCCCCTGTGCCAACAAATGGTTCCATTACGGGGACTAGAATCTATGTAAGGGAATGTCAAGGTGGTTCCCATTGAAGACAAAGATTCAGAAGTGGATAGAGGATCAAGAGAGGGACTTCGCTAAAGCCCAGAACAAGAACCCTAAGCTAAGTACTGAAGGTTGGCTGTAGAGACACATCTTCACTGATATTCATGAGATCTTCTTTGGAGGAATCCATCAAAAGATATACAAGTGGTTAGCTAGGTTAGCCAATACCCAGTTCGAGATCAGATCTAGACCTCCTGTGGTATGGAAGTCGGAGTTGATTAAGAAGGTTAAGAGAGTCGACAACGTTGTATCAAGGGATATATATCACTGGTTCGATAGTACCATTAGAGGGTATATCACCGAATTTTCTGTTGACAGAACATAATCATATAGCCAGGCCGAGAGATACTTCCTCAAAGGACCCAGAGGGAAATTTTTACAATTTCTGAAGCTAAGAATCAAGATGCTATTGGATGAAAATAATGTCTTGAAGATAAAGTAGATTGGTTGGATCTGAAAAGGCTAATGTTCAAGAATTTGGACAACGAAAATGACACAGAAGCTGGACATACGCGTAGTGGGAGAGTATTTTGAGGGGTTCACATTGAGAACCTGTTCAAGAAAAACTATGGAGACAAGGGTTTCTACAGTGGAGAAGAGGCAGATCTGACAGGCGAAGAACATTTAGAACCCACCAGAGCAAAGGAAGAGGGAGTTGAAGAACTTTGCCAAAATGAGCCAGAAACATCAGGAACTAACCAGACCACCGAAGTAAGTAATATCAATCCTCTTGTTACTTCAGAAACGCTAAGTAATCAGGATATTCAGAAGCACCAGAGTCCCCAGAGCACTATTACTAGTAGTTCAACATCTACTCAGACAAGAAACCTAGGAAGCTCCATGGCAGATGAGACGAGGCTCCCTATATTTAGAGGAGATGGATCCAAAGATTCTGATCAACACTGGTTCTTGTGCGAGGTTGTATGGAACATTAAAAACATTATCGACAAAGCTGTTAAAAGAAACCAGTTTAGCACCACGTTGAGGGATCACGCGTTAAGCTGGTACATGAAGTTTGTCCAAGGAATTGCTCAGCCTAAGCCACTGAATGAGATCAAGAACACGCTAATTGTACAGTTTAAGAAACCCAAGTTAGAGTCACAATGTATTACAAAACTGAAGGAAAGCAAGCAAAAGGTCATTGAACCTGTTTTGGAGTTTGATTAAAGATTCAAAACCTCAACCGAAAGATTGACTTTTAAGATCCCAGATGAATAGAACAAGGAATGGTTCATCACTGCCCTTCTACCACATATCAGAGTTCCCCTAATGCAGCATAATATTGCATCGCATGCATAAGCTTTGGAGATCGCCATGAAGCTTGAATCAACACCTATGGGAGAATCTAGCTCAAGCATGAGCCAAATCTTGAGCTAGTTGACTAGTATGTCTTTGCAGGTCAAGGATATGAAGAAGGACAAGGGGAAGGACAAAAGAGAAGATATCTGGTCTGTAAGATGCAGATCTGAAGGTCATGATAAAGAACACTATCCCCTGTTTCATGAATATTTGGCCTCAGGAGTGCCGAGCCCCTTGAAGCAAGTTAACCTGTCCTGGTGCGAAGTATGCAGAAACCGACATCACCTTGGTGAGTGATACTATATGCATAAGTATATCCAGACACCCACAAACTTGTACTGCACATTCTGTAAGTCCATAGGGCACGATGATAGATATTGTAGGGCTTTTGACTTGATGCACGAAAGATCAAGAGACGTATACATGATCCAAGGTGAAGTACACCAAGAAGGTAACAATGCACAGTATAATTCCCCAGGAAGAGGAAGTTTCAATCCTCATGGTGGATATATAGGATGAGGATGAGGAGGAGGTATGGGTCGAGGATTAGGACAAATAATCTGTTACAACTATGTGCAACTAGGACATCTAGCTAGGGACTGTCAGAACCCTTGCACCACTTGTAGTTACTGCAACTCCTTTGAGCATGTCATTGAGGATTGCCTTGTGTTGCTAACCAAGCTTCAGGAGAGACGAGGACCCTAGAAGAACCCTCAAGTACAACTGATATATGATGAACCTCATGGAATAGACCCTAGAGTCGTTGCTATTACAGGAGGAGGCGCTGCTACAGGAGAGGATAGAACAATCCAAATAAAGATTGCAGAAGAGTCAGGAATCAAGAAAGCTGCGGAGAAGACTCAGGCTTTTGATGCAAAGAAAGAAAGAAAATTATTTGAGGAAGAAAGATAGGAGTTCAAGAGAGACCACGGGTCCTCATCTAAAATGCAACCAGAAGTAAAAGAGTATGGAATGCCTCAAGCATTTGATCAATTGGTTGTGCATAAAGAAGGGAAAGAGGTAAGTAAACTCATTGAATTTTTGTACACTTCTCTTAAGTTAATTCAGGATGAGAACGTTGTGCAAGAACTACATAACTTAATCAGGTAGTATGAGCTAGGAAAGATAGACCCCTTACTGAACAAGGTAGTACACCAAATTGGAAAGAAAAGAAGGAAAAATAAAGAATTACATCTAAATGCTCGGATAGGAGAATATGATATAGATTATGTGGTCCTCGACTTAGGTTTGGAGGTCAATGTCATGATGAATCAAACCTAGGCACTGATGGGAAAACTGTTGTTCGGTAAATCTCCCCTACAAACTTAGCATTTAAGGGCTTTGATCATGCATGTAGAAAAATGACCATTCAAAAGGCCTCTACTTTCTCCTATTCTTTCGACACAGAACCCCACACACATGCAATATAAAGGTATAAAAAAGAACAGATAACTCTACCTTAAGTCCTTCATTTGATGTCAATCCCTTTGCTTTCACTCGCTCTTTGATTGCAAGCCTCCTCCCAAAGCTGACCTACATTCACACATGAACAAACAAAGAGCTATGAACATGCATTTCATATACTAATTGTTGGGTTAGATCTGACAATATCATAAAATAAATATTCAACTTGAACAAATGATATGGTGGGACGGGAAAAAGTATTCCTTTTTTTATTAATCTTCACAAGAGTAAACTTACAAAATGTGGTCGACACTGCTCCTCGAAACTAGTCCCGGGCTCCTCTTCACTGTCTTCCAACTGTTTTTCTCTATAATTCTCTTTGCACAAGGATAGCTAAAGGTTGGGACAAAGGGAATGCCAATTTGGGTATAGTTTCTCTACTATGATTTTCCTCTTCTCAAATGGGACCCCTACCCCTTCTTTTATAGGCTAGAAGGAGCTAGGTATTTGGACGAGTGACCAGCCATGCATGGTCGAAAGGTTTAGTTAACTTTCCCAAAGATGTGTGTTCCGTTAGAAAATTTTCTTTTTTTGTGCTTTTGTAGGTACACGTGGGCTGTAGTGAGTCAGCCAACGTGTACACACATGCAGTAATGGAGCAGGGCACGTGGGCCTTTAAAAATGGAGTTTTTAAGAAGAGTTGTTTAGTGACATCTTGGCAAAGAAGGGATATGAGATGGCATGATGCCAGGTAATCATGTATTATGCAAATTAGGGCTATAACAGATGCCCCCTAATGTGTGAAGTCAAAAGAGCATCAGATGGCTGAAATACATTACCAATTTTTACCAACGTACCGAACCAGTGAGCCCAGGAACCAGAATGCGGGAGGTGCCATCTGTAAAATAACAATTGTCTCACCGAGGTGGTCATACCCATGCTCGGGATAAACTGAAATCATGGCTGCCAATAAAATACATTCCAGATCCATGTCATATAACTATATAGAGTGTAGCCGTGAGCAATACACAACGGATCTACATCTCGAAATCAAAATATATACATGTATAGTATCCATCTTCCAGAAGCTGATACAACCTGATGGTTGGAGATAACGGCATCAGAGATTGAGCAACAACTTCAAAAATCCTCAAAACTCGGGTAGAAGTTTAATATGAGTGTACGACTTCACTACCTAGAGGTCTTTGATGACTCATCGGGCTTGGACTAGAGGATCTTTGATGATCAGACTAAAGGCTTCATTGATTTTGAACAAAGACTTAATTGGAATTTCGAGATGGCCGGGCATGAGGGAAAGAGACAAAATATAGAGAGGTTGACTCAGGCTTGGTAAAAATTCCCTTGGACAATAGCACGACAGATGATGAGACTCAGGGAGCATGGCATTGACACAAGTTCACGATGGAGGAGGCAACGCAAACTTTCCATATGTTTGGAAGAAGAACCAAACAAAGGACACAACTCGTATGTAGCGAGAACAACTTCCTAAGGTCATATTAAATCCTAGGGCTTGACGAACAAATGAAAGGATGTGCTTTGTCCAAGGGCAACTCATTGTGCTACCAATAAAAAAGAAAATACTTTTCCCGTCCTCTTTTTTGGGTATATTTGATTTTTTTTGTCTTTTTCAAATAATTATGAAAAGCTTGAAAAAGAATAAGGAATGCTATGTTACAAAGGAGGAATGAGTGTCACAAACATACTATTCTAGGCACAGGGACAAGACTAATGTTCAAAGAAAGGACACTCGAAAAAATCCCTGCAGGGGTCAAGGTGTCAAGATGCAAAGGAAAAGTGCTACAAGGCTTGCGTTATAAGGCATGCTTCAGATGGTTCAGTTGAGAGCAACATGAAGCTGACATTAGGCCAACGACGCAATAATGAAAATGCAGTTAACAAGACACAATGATAACGTCCTTCGATGTAAGTTTAACGAGCCCAGAGAAGGTAATTTCGGTCATTTTTCATGTTTAGAGAGTTTGAAAAAATGTAAAAGGAGACTCCACTGTGGTACCTTTTTCGAAGGTAGTCTAGTCGGTTCGAAAAAGGGGTAAATTAGCACCGAAAAGATGTCTATTCAAAACCATTTTAACGATTGTGATAAAGACAAGATCACTCGGCATTTTTTTCATTTTTAAGGAGTCTGAAAAAATCTTAACTATGGACTCCATCAGGAATGTTCTTCTGGACCAATTTAACGAGTGTGAAATAATAAGGTCACTTGACGATCTTTTCAATTTTAGGGAGTCTGAAAAGAGCTTAGCTATGGACTCCATGGGGGTTCCTTTTTCGTAAATTTAGTCCCTCAGGCCCGAAAAAGGGTTAAAATCATACCTGAGAATACTATTCTAAGGGACCAAGGCCCCTAGAGCATGCCTTTATTCTTACAGTTGACCATCTAGACCGAAAAAGGGGTAAACTACCGCCGGACAGATGTGACTTCAAATTTCAGTTTAACGAGCGTGAAAGGCCACAAGATCGCTCGACAATCTTTTCATTTTTAGAGGGTCTGAAAAGGGCTTAAAGGAAGACCCGTTATGTTTTTTAGGAATCCTGAGGGTGAGGTCAAGAGTGACTATGAATCATGCAAATGAGGCTCAAAATTGTAACCAGGAAAAACTAAAGAGGACTCTCAAGCCTATAGTCATTCGTAACAACATGGACACCAACATGCAATCAGGATCTACCTAGGGCATCCATGTTAAGGTAGGCTCTACCACCAAAGTACGACACTTATAAGGCAACAATGATGGTTCTGTGTCACAACATGATGGGATCGTTCCTATGGCAAAGCGGAAAATACAACAAGATGCAGGACGTGGAGGTGGAATCCTAACTGAAATGCAACGAGTTGGAAAAATGACTTTTTACCAAAGGACCTTCAAAAACGACCCAAAACTCAAAAAATGTTCCAAATACCCAAAGAGACTTTTTCTGTGACCTTGCAAAGAAAACTCCTGGACCATGTTAAATGATTTTTCATTTTAGAAAAAAGGACAAAAGGGTCCGAAAATTGACAAAAAGAAGCCAAAAAATCTATAAATAGACGATGGCAGCTCATTATCACCATTGTTAATTCAGAAATTGACTAAAAGACAAAACTACCCCTTTGTGAAAAGATTTGATTCCAAGAGCCTCAGCGGACGAAACAACCATCCTCTTGGACCAAGTAAGTATAAACTCCCTCATCTTGCATTCTAATTCTGTGTTTATGCATTTTGTTTTATTTTTTGGGGGGGGNGGCGTTGACCTTTTAAAAGGTTGGCCCTAGGTCCACGCAGGCTATCTTATGACAACACATGTGTACAATAGTTCTGTCTTATGGCAGACCGTGTGTACATGCGACTGTCACCAAAATAGCCCGCGTGGACCCTCCTTTTAGTGTAAAAAAATTAAAAGGAAAGAGTTAACCCTCCTTAACTTGGTTTATTTGCAGGATGTATGTTCACTGGAGGGAAAGAGAGCATGAGGATATTGAAGTGTTGGTCGATGCGGACCCTAATTCTCTTGCTGCTTTGATGCAATGTGGTTTATTGAAGTTTTACCATTGTCCATTCATGCGAGCACAACCGAGGCTACTGAATGCCTTAGTTGATTATTGGCATCTTGACGCCGAGACCTTTATGTTAGAGGGGTAGTCACTGGTGCCAACCATAGAGGATATATACTTTTTGACTAGCCTCTTCAGAAGAGGGGAACCAGTCAATTTTCGTACCTTTCCTTTGGGGCCTCTCAACATATCTGAGTTGATTGGAATCCACTGTGATGTTGACACTAACAGAACGAGCTTGCAGGTGCCGATCAACAAGATATCTGACTTATCACTAAAAGTGATAGTGTTGCTCATCGGGTGGATTACTAGATCCGCAGCTTTGCACCAGGCTTCCCGTGCATAAATGAATTGTGCATTTCAGTGCTTAAATGCATAGATCTTTGACTGGAGCACCACATTATTGGAGTGTATGAAAAGGCAGCTAACAGATTTTCGGTTACATAATCAACCAAACTTTGGGTTCAAAATGATTCTCAACTCTTTCTTCTTTGAAAGAGTACCCAGATTCAGCCCTTGAGAGGTGGTACGAGGGCACCTAGCCTCTAGCCCTGCATTATGCATATGGGTGGTGTTGATGCCATGAAAGGGGAGAGGAAGGACCATGGAGGTTTTTGATGACAACTTTTTTTCTTGGTTGGCGCAACAGATCCTGGTAATAGAGGACTACCCCTATGCCAGGATTGACTTCTCGAGAGATCCTGAGATACCAGTGCCTCCTGGCAAAGAGCGTGGCGAGATGGGTAAGATTTTGTTTTGTTTTTTTTTAAGAGGTTTTGTATATATATATATATATCATTTTTTGTTTTTATTATATCAGAGTTTTGACAGAAATGTGTCTGTTGTGTGAAGATGCGGGGCCAGTGCGACCAGCCGATTACACGAGGAACAAGCGATGTCCTCGGCCAGAGGCCGCACCCACCACTGCAGGGGGACAAACAGTAGCAGGAGGACTTCTAGCCGATGAGGCTGAGATATTTCTTAGATGAGTAGAGCGCAATTTGACCACACTCACTCGCACCGTTCCTATGGTGGAGATTGAGGATCTGCCACCCTCTATGCAACCTCACGTAGTGGGGGCATCACGAATGTGGGTCTGGCTTTTTCGACGTTTGGAAAACACTGTTGATCATTACAAATGGGCTCATAGAGCCTGCCCCTAGTTAGGTTGTTCTTTTTCGTGCCAAGGGCACTACTTGTATGTTTTGAGGGTATAAGCCCCATGAATTGATACAGGTCATATTTTTGAGGCGCTTGTGCCCACTCATGTACTCTGATATTTTTTGATGTTATATATGGATTTTTATGTATTTTTATGTGTTTATGGAATACATTGAATTTACAAATGTATTTACATGTGAATGTGTGAATTTTTCTTTATATGTGTGCAATATGCCAATCTAATACATGGTTAGCTAGCGCATCTGTAATTTGATTCAATCTCCTAGGAATGTGGATATACATAATGTAATCAAAGCTTCGTTCTAAGAGACGTACCCTAAGGAACCGTCAGTGTAGAGTAGGATCATAAACACGGTAAATTCCATTTAACTGAGACACAACTAGTTGAGCGTCTAAATATACCCGGAGGTGAGAAATACCATGCGACACAGCGTCACGCAGCAAATCTAAAAATGCATTGTATTCGACAACATTATTTGTGGTGTCACCTAAACAGATACCCCCTGAAGATAACAACTGGCCTTGAGATGTGTAAATTACCCAAGCTACGGAAGTGAGCCTTCGAGTGTGTCGGCTTGCACCATCCGCAAACCCAACGAACACCTCTGATTCACTTGACATCTCCAACAGTGAAAAAGATGACATCAAACGACATGTCCATAAAATAAAAAACACTAAAAAACAAACAAAGTATAGGTACTATACATATATTACAAAAATTTACTCAAGGTGACCTACCTACGAGTAATACTTCTTGAGGTAGAGCCCATTTCTAGGCTCCGCCAAAGTATTTCCCTCAAAGTCGAGTAGACAATAAGCTCCCTTTTTAATAACCTCTTTTACGATGAAAGGTCCAAAACACATGGGTTTGAACTTGCCTGCCCCCAGGGAGTCCTTATCTTGGTCATAGACTAAGACAAGGTCGCCTTCGGAGAAAATCCTAGGACAAACGGATCGATCATATTGACACTTGACTTTTTGCTTGTGAGCTTTGTTGGCCAAGGCCGCATCACGACATTGTTCATTGAGCTATTCAAGGTATAACAAACATTATTCAAGTGGTGAAGTGTCTGACAATAACTATACTGCCAATTTTAGAGATGGGATTTGACACTCTATAGGCAAGTCTGCTTCCATCCCGTAAACAAGTTGAAAAGGTGAGAAACCAGTTGTAGTTTTGACAGATGTTCGGTAGGCCCACAAGGCCGAGTATAACATCAAATGCCAATTTATCTTGGCCGAATTGATCGTTTGCTGTAAAAGGGTCTTGAGATATTTATTGACAGCTTCCACCTAACCATTCGCTTGGGGGTATTAAGGTGACGAGTGTTCTTGTCTCAATCCAAGTTTCGATGTTAACTCAGTCATCATTGTGTTCTGAAAGTGACTGCCATGGTCAGTGACAATCTCTCTCGGGATGCTGAATCATGCTATAATCTGTTTAAATAAAAAGAGGGCGGCAGTTTCGCCATCATCCTTGAATGTTGGCATATCTTTGACCCACTTGGTGAAGTAGTCTACTGCTACGATGATATAATGGTGCCCCCTTGCTGAAGGAGGGTTGCATGTAGTGTAATCCATCCCCCACTTGGTGAAGGGGCCAATGATGATGACGGGAAACATGGGAGCGGGGTGTGCTCTCATATTCTGTGAGAAGATTTGACATGGGTGGCATTTCTTGACTGATTCAATACAATCCTTGATCAATGTCGGCCAGAAGTAACCAACTCGTAGAATCTTTTGGGTTGTTGCCAACCCAAACAATTGACTGCCACATGCTCCAGTGTGGCAATCATTAAGCACAATTTTGGCTTCTTCATGAGTGAGGCACCGATGAAGTATGCAATCTACACCTCTATGATACAAAGTATTTTTGAGTATGAGATAGTTCTTATCCTGATGGCTTATGCGGTGACACTCATCACGAGAAGCAGAGGTGGGGCACTTCAAAGTCTGGAGATAGACAAGTATATCTCCATACCAAGGGTCGAAAGATGAGATCAAAACATCTCTCCTTGGATAGGCAATTCTTCGGGCATAACATCACCTGACTCAACCGGAAGTTCCAAGATTAGTTCCACAAAGACCAGTGACTTTTTGGATTTCGCTGAAACAAAATCTAAGTCAAATTCCTGGAGGACAATGATCCATCTATTGATTTTTCTGCCTATTACCCGTCGTGTCAATACGTATTGAAATGGATTCACAACGACAATGACGGTAGTCTTGCGAAACATGATATAATGATGGAACCATTGGACACCATGAATTGCGGTCATCACAAGTTTTTCAATGTGGGAATAATTGAGTTTCGGACCCACCAGGCCCCGACTTAGGTAATAAATCACATATTCTGAGAGCAAATCATCTTCCTGAACTAAGACTATACTAATGGATGACTCTGCCACAGCCAAGTACAATAAGAAATATTTATTATAATTGGGTGGCCGAAGCAGAGGGGCAATTGTGAGGGCACGTTTCAATGCGTCGAAAGAGTGCTGAGAGACTTCATCCCAATGAAAAGGAATGTCTTTCTTTAGTAAATGCATGAAACCTTTTGTGATCTCGGCATAATTTGCGATGAAGCACTGTAAAAAGTTTGCTTTACCCTGTAAACTTTGAAGCTGAAGGATTGTACGTGGGGGAGGCAACTGAACTAGTGCCTCAACCTTGAGAGAATCGACCATGATACATGTGGTAGAAACAATGAAACCAAGAAGATGGCCTAACGTTACGCAAAAGCTACATTTGTTGGGATTCAACCGAATCTGGAAGTAGCAACATCTCTCAAAGATAAGTCGGAGGTGTGTGGGATGATCAGTTCTCTTATGAGATCGTGATACTAAATCATCTAAGTAGGCCTCGAAGATGTGTTCGAGGTCATGGAAAGCAAAAGACATGGCCCGCTGAAAAGTGGCTCCAACATTTTTTAGGCCAAAAGGCATCTTACAATACGTGAATGTACCCCATGGACATATGAAAGTTGTTTTGTGTTGGTCTTCAGGTTTGATCTATATCTGATTGTATCCCGAAAAACCATCCATGAAAGAAAAAGCCACGCAACCTGTGCATTCATCGACAATATGGTCAATAAATGGTGTGGGAAAATTATCTTTGGGACATGACTTGTTCAGATCACGAAAGTCCATACATACACGAATCGTACCCTATTTTTTATAAACCGGCACGGGATTTGACACCCATTGGGTCAAATGGATGTGGTAGATAAAACCTTCTTTGAGCATTTTTTCTACTTCAACCTTAATAGTTGCTACTTTCTTAGGATTAACTGGATGAAGCTTCTGCCGAACCAGCTTAGCGTCAAGATAAGTTATGATTTCATGTTCGACAAATTTTGGATCGATGCCTGGCATTTCCTCATAAGACAAAGAAAAAACATCACAGAATTCCTTAAATAAATTTGTGTAGATTTGAATCTCTTTAGGGGAGCAGTCAGCTCCAATGAAAACATTCTCTACGATGCCAGGGGTTCTGGAGATATTGATAGGTATCATTTCAGCAATGGTTTCCATATTACCTTCGACATAAACAATGTGAGTGGCCAAGGGGTTAATAGGACAAGACCTATCTCTAGTCATAGTCAAAGTGAATTCCCCTGCTTCCATTCTTATTAACTCTGGGAGGAAGTAATATCTATGATGAACATCGTCCCAGGGTTTGTCCGGACTAGTCATTGCCTCAATGATTTCTTCGTCGGAGGGAAAGACTAAGTCTAAAGAGTCTGTATCAGGGAGGGAACCGTGAGCCCAAATAGGCTCAAAAGGTGAATCTAACTCTTGTGCAGGAGTTGGATCGGGATCGACATAAGCTTGCTGGACTAAAGAGTATGCTACTTCTGCCGCAGACAAGGGCATGGACATGCCATGGTGCCCTGTCCCTTCCATCGTGGCCGATGGGGAAGGAAGAGTCCACGGATCATTGAAATAATTCATGCGAAACGACGAAACCTAGAAAATCTCAACCTTATGGTGGTCTGATATGAACTTCACATCACCCTGAGGAGGTGGATAATCAAATGTACCCATCAAAGGTGGGCACAAACCAACTCCTATGTTGACTATGTCGAGTTGAGGATTATCAATCATTGGGACTGTGGATACCCCAAATGAAGGGTCAGAACAAGAGAAGGACAACTGATCAATGGTCATGATCCAACCTTCGTGTGGAAACAATAAGACCCGAAAAACTGTCGCAACCACTACTTGCATGGAATAGGTCCAACTCCTTCATAACAAAATATTGTAGTCGAGAAATGCATCAACTACCTCAACTTCGACACACACAGTTTTCCCCCCTAATTGCACTGGGAAAGAAGGGATGATGCCATGTGGTCGGAAAGAATGACCATCGAAAGCGGTGAGAAGAGTAGGTGATGGAGACAAAGTGGGCTAGCCAATGGCTTTCCAACATGCCAAAGACATGACGCATGTCGAGGCACCCTCATCAACCACCATGCGGAAAATGCTTCGAGTAAAAGTTTTCGTGGTGTAAGCCACTACTATCTAGAATGCTACATGGTAAGGAAGACGAGGTTTTAAGTCAGTCATATCAAGCATGATTGTACCTAGGTTACAAGTCTCGGTAGACCCTAAAGCAGCTAACAAAGCCTTTCTTTGGGAAGGGCAGCTCTGGAGGACTTCCAAAGACGACATCACACAAGGGGTTTGAGACAAATCCTCCACCACAGAGTAGTTCTGGGAAGCCCTTGCGTTTGGGTTATGAGAAGCTTTTTTAAACGCACCTTTTGGGATGTGCGTCATGGTTTCTCCCAATGTATTCTCAATATGAAGGGGAAGAGATGGGATTTCAACTTCTTTACTTTTTTCAAAGGTACTTGGCTCACTGTATTCATGTGCTCTAGTCATTATAAAGGCATCACATTTCACCATATACATGTTCATGAAAGTTGGATTATTCGTAGGGGGAGGGGGTCCTTGACTACCCCCTTCCGTGCTTGTAGAGGCTTGGGTTAAATTTTTCCCATGTTGAAATGGGTTTGTTAACACAATAGGTTGCTTCTGTAACAATAAATTTTGGGCCTCTGCAAGTTGAGGGCATTGATGAGTCAGGTGATCTTCCGTGCAAAGATTACACAGATACTTCACTTTTCTTTTCTTAGTGTTTCCCTCGCCAGCATTATTAGTGGGTTTCTTATCCCCCTTTCCCTTATTACGTTGTTTTTTCTTTCCAACAATATGCCGAGTGGCCTTTGGATTTGTCGATTGCACACTGTGTACATCTGATGTTTGGGTAGGGGGAGCAGCCAAAATAGTAGTTTGGATGGCCACTATGTGTTGTATAGATAGTTGCTACAATTGTTTTGTCAGTTGTTTAGTGGGATTTGCTTGTGCTGAACCAACAATGACATCGGCATGTGGTCCGAATCTCTGTTTGGTTTTATCAAGTATGGAGAGTGGTGCATCCAACAAGATTTCATACAGTAGACTAGACTGAGAATAAATGAGCTCAAGCTATTGAGCTCTCATGATGACATCTTCTTCGAAAAACACTCTCGACGTTGTGATGTCTTTGGATAACTGGGGTACCAAAGACTTAAGGAACCACTCTAGCAGGAATGATGGTGGGACTGACACCTTAATTAAGCTCTTCCGGCGTCTCCATTATGGGATGTGATCTGAGATATGGTCTGCTTTTGTCTGTGAGAAATTGGCCAACAATTCTGTACTGATGTCGTATCTCACAGGTAATTGGAAATGGTTTAGAAAATCCATTGCCAAGTTGCCGAAGAAAGAGTATTTTGAGCGGTCAAGCTCAATGTACCATTTCGCAACACTCCCAATGAGAGTGCATTGAAACAATCGCAACTAAATGGAGTCATCTTTCAACAAATTAGATGAGCACCAAATATGAAAGGTAGTCACATGATCTCCTGGATCTTTGTTAGGCTTGGCTTCGAACTTGGGTATGTCGGAAGGCAACTTCATTGGCATAGGGGGCCAACACGGATCATGACAAATAGGATCATTCAACAACCTTGTTAAGTCAGGCAAATGCAAGGTTGCCAGGAAAGGTAGTTTTGGTTGTTGGTGATAACCATGGAAAAAGGGGCCTGGAGTTTGACTATCACCAGGTTGCCAGGAAAAGTTGGGTTGCTGGCCAGGATTCTGGAAGAAACCATGGCCATCACCAGTGTACGGATTATGCATTTGAGGAGACATCATCGGCTGATTCCCAAAATAGGATGTAGATGGTTGGGCTTGCATTACATTGGGAGGACTTTGGGAAGGGTTTCCCCATGCTGATCCCATGGGAATAGGTCCTGTGCCCTGCCCGAGGTTCCATTGATTGTGAAAGGAGTTGCCCCTAATCGACATTCCTGATGAGGGAACTAGTCCCTACCAAGTATTCCAAGGTCCTGGTGTGGAAGGAATTCCTGGGTGTGCCCCCTGTGCAGGAATAGTACCCTACATAGGATTTGGTTGTCCATAACCAGGATTGTTCTTGGTCAGAAAAGTAGTTGATGATAAAGCGTTGTTACCAAACGCTCTGAACAAGGAAAATGGTGTCAAACCTACCGACATACTTTGAGAAGGTAGTCCTTAACTTCCTACTCCTATCGCACTATGGTGTGTGTTTGGTCTGGTGGGAAACTAGTGAGCACCGTCGAGTGAAAGGGATGAAGGAAGGATATGACTTCCTGAAATGCCCCCCATGGACCCTAGCAGAAGAGAATTAAATATTCCTACCCCCAGACCCATAGTCTGTGTAGTGGCGGAGGTAAGTACAGGGCTTGTACCTGAGCTAGGCATCCCGCATGAAAACAGAGGGCCTATCACACTCTGTAAGAAAGGATTAGTGGATACCTCCAATGATGGGGTCATACCACTAGTCAAAGTAGAGGCAGTCGAGGCCATGGTGGCTTGAACTAGTGAAGGTGGGTTAGGGAGTGGAACACCCCCTGTAGTGACAGTCGTGGTGGGAATTGAAGGATTCTCGGTGGAAGTGGCAACATTTGTTTCCATTGTTGCGTGTGACACTGTCTGGAACTCGTAAGGTAGGACCTGTATGACGATGGGCATTCATAGATCAGTGATTGGAGGTTTGTAAGGACCAAGAGCTTCCACTCCAAGGTCTTCAATGATTGGTTCCTATGGATGGTGGTTAGGCACAGTTTCCTGTGACCCGGTTGCTTCAAAATACCCTTGTTGGTCTAGCTTTCGCCTTAACGGTGGTGGGGGTGGCTCCAGTGTAACCGGTGGCAGGCCCATAAGCCTTTGTGACCAGAGGAGCTTGTGATCCTCCACTGTGTGAGAAGATCAAAGACACACTAGGGCTTTCTATTCATTCAAAAACAACACACACTAGAAAAAGTCCCTACGAGATAAAACAAGCAATCATTAAACTAGTTGGAAGAACAGTTACAACAACCAACACTAGAGAAAATTACCGGTGCAAGCGCAACTCGAATACGTAAGAACCCTCTGGGTATACTCTGCAAAGTGTGGCCCAATGTCTGTCCTAGATACCATGGTATACCCACACAGTCACCTGTGTAAGTCCCTAGAAAGATAGGCAACTAGGTTGCCAGTGTGCAAACAGTCACCAGGCGGGTACAGTCGACAGTCGGGTAGACCACAATGAGTAGGGTATCAAGCATGAAACCTGTCAAGGGTATCGAAAGAAAGTGGTCTGGAAGACAACTGAGGACCTCGAACAGATTCAAGATCCACAAAGCTCTGTGGCAAATGCAATCGACAGAATCCCAAGACAAGCCCTCTATATGTGTTCTCCACTACACTTGGTTCAACTTTTGGTCCAACTTTGGAGGGGTTATCTCCGCTACCTTTCCTTACGCGACCTCGTGTTTAGTCCCTATGTTAGAGGGGGTTCCCAGATAAATTTCATGATACTGGACTTGGACACTCCCTAACTCAGACTCCAATGTTTGTTTCAATTCAAGGCCCTAACCCTAAACTAGTTTGTTGACCCTACAAACATAAAGAGTCTAATTACTTTTAGATTTACCGTTCTTTTTAAAGGCTTGTCTTAAGTCAAGGGTTATGAAAATGAAACTAATTATGTTTTGATAGACGAAAAGAAAATATAAAAAGAAAGCTTGAAACAAAATGAAATCTTCAACCAACTTTTCAAATATATATATATTTTTTCTAAGATCTATGGACAACAAACTCAAAACAACATTTCGCTCGACTACAACATACTTATGTCCTAAGTGAAAAGCCAAGAACTTATGAAAGAAAAATTTTCATGATTGTCAATGCAACTAACTACTCAATCAAACAAAGTAGGGAAAATATTTTTATTTTATTTAATGCTCGCAAAAGAACAAAGGAAAAATACCGACAAGTAAAGACCACGAAAAACTTCTGGCCTAGGCGCAGACCGCAAAGAGTCACTAAAAATAACACACAAGCAGATTAAGATGGACTCTCCTACTTGTCTAAAAACCCTATAAAAGGAAAATTTTGAGAAAAACTTCTTAATGAAAAAGAGAACTATTGCTGTGATCAAACCTAAGTGACTGACTACTATGACATAGACTAAGAAACCTGAGGGGTGTAACTCTTGATAAGAAAAAGGATGTCTGCCTTTCCCTCAACAAAAGTTTCTCTCAATAGGCACATGACTGACAGTTCAATAGCTAGCGTGTGCACACGAGTTGTGTAAAGTCAGGGCGCATGTACATGCGTATAGACCTTATGCAGGCCGCGTGTACTTCTACCACTATTCAGAAAAGCAATTAAACACTGGAAGAGACCACTGGTATTGAGAACCAAAATCTCTTGAAGACTCAGAAAATGACTTTTCTAGGAAAAAGAAAACAATGTAGGGAAAATTTCATAGGACAAAACCAATCTGAGGTGAAACTCAAGCTACAAAACTGCAAACACAGAAACTAGAATGATATCCAGAAAACCCCTGAGGAGGATCACTCCTGATAGGGGAGAGGATGACTGCCTCTCTAATTTTTTTTTTCTGAATTCACACATGTGATTGATACTTCATCAACCGGTGTGTACACATGGGCTGTATGAAGGTAGAGCACGGGTACACACGTGCAAGCCTTGTATAGGCCGCGTGTACCTCTATGATTCTTGTAAAAAAAAGAATGTAGCCAAGCAAAGAAATAGAGACTACTGGTATGGAAGACCAGAATCTCTGGTAGCTCAGACTTTTGCAGAAACTTTAAAAATAAGGAATGAAACCAATTTTTAAAAATACCCAAGAAAGCAATCCCATAAAACCCTAGAGATCCCCAGTGGAGTCGCTAATTCTGTTGTTGGGTAAATCTCCCCTATGAACTTAGCATTTAAGGGATTTGATCATGCATGCAGAAAAATGACCATTCAAAAGGCCTCTACTTTCTCTTATTCTTCCGACACAGAACCCCACACACATGCAATACAAAGGTATAAACAAGATCAGATAACTCTACCTTAAGTCCTTCGTTCGATGTCGATCCCTTTACTTTTGCTCACTCTTTGATTTCAAGCCTCCTCCCAAAGCTGACCTGCATTCACACATGAACAAACAAAGAGATACAAACATGCATTTCATATACTAATTGCTGGGTTAGATGTGACAATATCATAAAATAAATACTCAACTTGAACACATGATATGGTGGGACGAGAAAAAGTATTCCTTTTTGTATTAATCTTCATAAGAGTAAACTTACAAAATGTGGTCAGCACTGCTCCTTGAAACTGGTCTTGGGCTCCTCTTCACTGTCTTCCAACTGCTTTGCTCTATAATTCTCTTTGCACAAGGATAGATAAAGGTTGGGACAAAGGGAATGCCAATTTGGGTATAGTTTCTCTACTATGATTTTCCTCTTTTCAAATGGGACCCCTACCCCTTATTTTATAGGCTAGAAGGAGCTAGATATTTGGTCGAGTGACCAGCCATGCATGGCTGAAAGGTTTATTTAACTTTCCCAAAGATGTGTGTTTCATCAACAAATTTCCTTTTTTCATGCTTTTGTAGGTACACACGGGTTGTAGTGAGTCAACCAGCGTGTACACGCATGCAGTAATGGAGCAGGGCACGTGAGCCTTTAAAAATGGAGTTTTTAAGAAGAGTTGTTTAGTGACATCTTGGAAAAGAAGGGCTATGAGATGGCCTGATGCCAGGTAATCATGTATTGTGAAAATTAGGTTTATAACAAAAACCCAAGCTGATCTACTCACCTATCAGGCTTCGCATGGATAACCAGCAAGATGTTTGATTCGGATTATTTTCGGCACGAAATGAGAGCGGAGATATAATAAAGAAATGCCCAGAGATATTGCAGATATTAAATAATATAACAGAAATGTATCAAAGATGCAACCATAAACATAGATATACAGTAATACACGATTTCTATTAATCAGAGAAATGTACAGAGACTGTAAAAATACAGAGTGAAAGACTCGCTAGAA
>SNQJ01S0046314.1:42778-55894 GCA_010110895.2 Picea sitchensis
TTTCCCAAAAAACGTCGTTTAAGGCCTCAAAATGGCCCCGGAAGTTAAAAACTGCTAAAAATAGTAAATTACCAAAATTGCCAGAAACATGTTTTGGGCCAGTTGGAGAAGGTGGGTGGCCACCGATATCCACCTAGATCAATGTTATACCATTTGGACAATTGGAGCATGTCCCTGTGGATATCGAAGGAGTTAGAACCTTTTCATATTTTGAGGTAATTGAGATTGTCGATGATAGTTGCCCTTACCCTGCATTACTAGGAATCGATTGGGCCTTCAACAACTCTACTGTTGTTGATTTGAAGAAAATATGTATGACATTTGAAGGAGATGGCCTTCGGGTCATTGCACCCTTAGATCCAGATGAGGGTCAACGTTACACAAAGCTCATCAGAGAAGAAGATTGTGCATACGAATTGGAAAACATATACAAACTAATAGCCAGACAACAAGATTATATCAATCCTACAACTGATGGGAATCCGAGCTGGCGAAGTGACAATGCATGTTCATCAGAATTAGAAGAAGCACTAGAGAACTGGCAGAACCAGATGTATTAAGTCTCTACCAGAAGATGTGCTAGACTAATCAGAGAAGTTCGTTGGATTGGCACCACAGTGAGTAAGTTACCTACATTTGATGGCCTGAATCCCCTAGAAACCTTCCTTTCAGACTTTGAAACAAATGTACCAACACAACAACGATTTTTGGCAATGGATGAGGCCCTAAAAGCTACACTAGAAAGATGGTGGGTAACACACAAAAGAAACATCATAGACTGGACACAATGTCGAACCTTGATGACAACGTGGTTCTCATCCCAAGTAGCAAGTTACGAAGTAAGGTATACTGGTCGAAGCTGCCCAAAGGACCATATATGAAGCTGCAAAGAGGCCTGAAGTGACATTCCTCGAGAACAATGGGTGCACAGATTTATTAACACGCTGGACATGACCCCTATCAACTGGTACCTTCAAGCCGAGTTGCGCCTCATCACTACAGATTGGGAAGGTATGATTCAGAATTTTGTAACCACCTTTTTGTTTGAAAGTGAATTTCCTTCAGTAGACCAAGCATTATAGATTATGAGACAGAAAGTATTTAGGGAAGCATATGGCCTCCCTTTTGAGCAAGAAGAGGATGAATGGACTATGCCATTACAAAAATTGCAAGGATGTTGCAACATTAACGCCGATGAAGATGATGATCCGAGGAAGGTAAACATCATTGAGATAGAAGGCTACAGGGATGTGGAAGGACCAGGAGTTGAGCTTCCATTCATTGGACAACCGATCAAGATAAAGAAATTCAATATTGGGATAGAGGAGACACTGAAGCTTGCCAATGTCAGAGATTATTGGGATGTTTCTACCATTGACAAGATTACAGAGTTATTGCACGAATATTAGGACTTGTTCCTGACCAATTTCACTGATATGAAGGGAATCAAAGGGCCTATGGGCAAGATGAGAATACCTTTGAAACCATATGAAAATCCAGTCAAGAAAAGACCCTACAGATTGAACCCGAAATACAAGGAAAAAGTGAAGATTGAGCTCTACAGAATGATGGAAGCAGGGATTATAGAACCTGTCGAAGAGTCAGAGTGGATCAGCCCTATGGTGGTGCAAGAAAAGAAGATAGGTGAGATCAAGATCTGCGTAGATCTCATGAAGTTGAATGATGCTTATTTTCATGACCCTTTCCCTACACCATTCACAGATGAAGTGTTGGATATCGTGGGAGGCCAGAAATTATATTCTTTTACAGATGGCTTTTCGGGATACCATCAGATCTGCATTGCCAAGGAGGACCGTCATAAGACTACATTTTCCACAGAGTGGGGATCCTACCAATATATAGTAATTCCATTTGGATTAAAGAATTCCCCAGCCATGTTTTCCAGGGTGGTGGTCGAAGCGTTCAAAGAATTTTTGCATAAATTTTTAGAAGCATACTTTGATGACTAGACTGTTTTTAGTTTGTTGAAAAATCATATTGAATGTCTAAGGCTAATGTTGGACAAATGTAGGTAGTGTCAAATTTCTTTGAATCTGAAGAAATGCATCTTCTTCTCACCATTTTGAGTGCTATTAGGTCATATTGTATGCAAGAAGGGATTGCTGGTGGACCCATCTAAAATTGCAATTATAGTTGATTTTCCACCTCCTACGTCAGTCAAACAACTGCGCACTACACTGGGCCATACTGGATATTATAGGAATTTTATCAAAGGATATGCACAAATTACAACACCAATGGAGAAGCTACTGAAGAAGGACTGCCAGTATGAGTGGATAGATGAATGTCAGTAGAGCTTCGACACAATGAAATAGAAGATGGTCACTGCGTCTATTCTGGTTTTACCAGATTGGGACAAGGAGTTTCATGTGCATGTCAATGCATATTCCATTGCCTTAGGAGAAGTACTGGCACAACCTGGAGAAGGGGACATTGATCATCCATTAGCATTTGCCAGCAGGAAGCTATCCACAACTAAAGTTAATTACACCACTATAGAGAGAGAAGGATTATCCATGGTGTATGAATTATAGAAATTCCACCACTACTTGTTGGGAGGACACTTCAAAATGTTTACTGATCACTCCATGCTGAAGTACCTAGTTAACAAGCCAGTGTTTGGGGGGAGAATATGCAGATGGCTGCTACTATTTCAGGAATATGATTTTGAGGTCATGGTTAAACTAGGAAAAATGAATAAAGGCCCTGACCACTTGTCCAGACTAGAACATGGATGCACAGTTTCTTGCCATTAGAACAATCGATGACCACTTCGTAGATATCGTTCAGTTCCTATCAACAGGAATGACACCTAGTGAGTACACAGTCCCTTAGAAGAAACAGCTAGTGGTGCGGGCTGTAGACTTTTCACTTATAGCTGGACAATTGTACAAAATGGGACCGGATGAAATATTAAAGAGGTGTGTTATGGAGACAGAGTGACCACTGATCCTCGCAGAAGCTCATGAAGGCATCATAGGAGAACATTACGCAGGGAAAGAAACTGTACAGAAGGTTCTGCGAGATGGCCTATGGTGGCCTACCTTACATAGTGATGCTGAAGAATATGCTAGAGCCTGCGATGTATGCCAACAAGTTGGGAAACCATCCAAAAGAGACAAAATTCCATTAGCACCACATTTGACCCTGCAAGCATTTGAGAAGTGGGCTATTGACTTCATAAGACCTATAAACCCACCAGGAAAGCGCACATGAGAAAGGTACATCATCACTGTGACCGAATACTTAACTATATGGGCCAAAGCCAGAGAAGTCAAGGACTGTAGTGCAGCTACAACTACGCGATTTATCTTTGACGACATAATCACCAGGGTTGGATGCCCTGAGACCCTTATGAATGATCAAGGCACTCATTTCATCAACAAGACAGTTGAAAACCTAACTGAAGAATTTGTAGTTCACCATCAGAAGAGTACACCTTACCATCCACAAGAAAACAGAACGGTTGAAGCATTCAACAAGATATTAGAGACAACATTGACAAAGATTTGCAGCATGAACATGGATGACTGCGATTTAAGAGTACCAGAAGTACTCTGGGCTTATAGAACCACTTGCAAGAAATTAACAATGTAGACCCCTTTCAATTTGGTTTATGGTCTTGAAGCTGTTGTTCCGATGGAATACTTGGTACCAAGCTTAATAATTTCTTCGTTTACAGACATGGATGATTCTGGCACTGTTCAGGAGAGGCTCACATAGTTGGTTGAACTAGAAGAAGACAGATTTATTGCAGGATCCCATCAGTAGGTACAGAAGGAAAGAGAAAAGGCTTATCATGACAGACACATCAAGAAGAAGGCATTCAAGCAAGGTGACTTAGTGCTGGTGTATGACAACAAGTTCATGAAGCATCTAGGAAAGTTCAGAATGCATTGGCTTGGGCCATATGAAGTTGTCTATGTCACAGAAGGAGGAGTTGCACAACTGAAAACATTGAAGGGAGAGTGGAAAGAAGGATTAGTGAATGGGAGTTGGTTGAATTTGTACTATGACATCCAGTTGCCTCGCAACTCTTAGTAGAAGCATGCAGAAAAAGGTCCAGGTACCAGGTGCAGTTGAAACTGGGTACCAGACACATAAAATATAGTTTGCACAAGGAGGGAAAGGAGGCATAAAGCAGAAAGAAAGGGTTGCACTGCGCAGTCCAAATTCAAAGTAAAATAAGAGGATCAGATTTGAAGTGCCTCGGGATGAGTCATAGGTGAGTGTTGGGGGCCTGTTGGCCCTTGGTTATAGAAGGAAGCAAAGAACAAGTAAGTAAAGGTAAAAAGCAAGGTTTGTGGGAGACACAGTAACTGTCACTGAGTCGAAGTGAGAAAAAGAGCAGGAAAGATGGAGGGAAGTGTGGAAAAGAAAGCCGTTGGACGAGGAGATCAGGGATGACAAATCAACAAGGAAGAAGGATCGTGGACAACTCAGCAAGCAGAGAAATCCATCATTGGATGCTTTGGAGCACTGCGCGATGAAGAAGGAAAGACAGGTTGGCGAAGCCCGAAAAAAGTGGGTCAAGTTGACCTAGGGTTTTAGGCACCTAGGGTTTTGGTATCTAGGGTTTTGACACCTAGGTTTCAACCTAAGGATGTCGATGAGTGATTGTAATGTATAAATAAAGGTAAAAAGGACCTGGGTTGGGTTGGTCATGTTATGTTTTTTGAGGGTTATTGATTGTGATATGATATTGTTGTATCGTGAGAGAGAAGAGCTAAGAGTAAGAGCCTTATGGTATTGTAATATCTTCAGCTGGGTGTGAAGATCAGACCCTGCAGCTGGGTGTGCAAGAAAGGGAGAGAAGAGGGAAGAGAGGAAGAAGATCTACTATCAGAGAGCATAGATAAGGACTATAAGCTTTATCTTAATATAACATAAGACCATTTATGTGGATGTATCCCTAGGGAGAGGGCGAACCATGTATATCTTGTGTAAAATGTGTGAGTGCTTCTTTGATCTTGTTATTTTCATACTGCTATTTGTATTTGATGTAGTAGATCAGATCTATAGTTGTGTGGATTAGATCTAGTTGAATAAGTGATATATGCATGCTGATTTATTTTATAGTAGATCCAATTGATATTCCCCTAGTTGTAGACATCTCTGTCCTGCAACCCCCTCATAGCTGCTTCGGGTGAGACCTCATCTTCTTCACAGGTGTTGTTGAAAGGGCCAATAGCTAGGGCTTGTTGGTACGCTCTTGGAGCCAAGCCCTAGGTCTACCCCTGTGCCAAAATTGAGGCTAGAGAATCCTATATTTAGAGTTGCATAATGTGTTGAAGAGTATGTGGGTTTGTTGAGGAAGAAGAAGAGGCTATGAAATCATTGATTTCATCATCCTTTGTTTTATCTCTAATGGCTAAGTATTGATCTATGGATAGGAGTTGAAGAGCTTATCCTTCTTCATCACTATCTTCTCAATTGGCCTAGACTAGTGTCTCGAGATCTATTTTAGGTTTGGTTAGAGGATATAGGGTAATTTATTTGTAGAGGTCCCGTGGGAAATGGTCATGTTTCCTGCCCTATAAGCGATGTAGGCATTGGTACTAGTGGCCATCCAAGGCCTTCGAAAGATTAAAGGATACCCTCCTAGAGAGGTTTTGGGTTGTAGGACCACAAAGTCAGGGAGATATTCCCATGAATATATGAATATCACTACATCTTCTAATATTCCCTCTGGTTTGATGGTTCATATGCCAATGATTTGTAGTATGGTTGGGGTTTCCTTAAGGCCCATAAGTACTGAGGCTTGCATGGTCTCACGTTTCATGATGTTAATGGTAGCATCGAGGCATATTAATGTGTTTCTAATGAGTGTATTATTGATTTTCATATTAACTACTGGAATTCCAGGGTCTGAGTATTTGACTGCGAGAACTTCCCCCATCATCAAATCTGACAGTTTACCAATAACATGGATAGTTTGAGGATCCTTTTGTTTTCTACTAGGTTTTATTAAGCAAAGTTCCTATACCATTTTTGAATAGATAGGTAAATCCTTGATGTCTTGGAATAGAGGTATTTTAACACAGACATTCTTGAATTCCCCCAAGAAGTTAAATTTCAGCTGAGTAAAGGGTTTCTCTAGGTATAATCTTTCTAGATAGGGTGAGTTTTGAAGTTCAAGGTGGGAATTCTTAGCTTTCGAAGGTTCCTGAGATTGTTTTGGTTCTAATTATTCATTCTGAACATCCTCATTTGTTAGGGACCTAACCTCCCTAACCCCTCACATAGATAGAATAATATATTTTCCATGTACTAAAGGCCGAAATTAGTTAATAAGGCTTATTTAATAAATATGAACAAGTCAATGTAAGAAGACTTAATAGAAGCTTCCTCTTCTAGAAATATCTTCATCCAAAATGTTCTTTAGAAGAAATAAGAGTAGGAGGCATGAGAGAGTTTTGTCTTAAGAATTATTGTAATAGAGCGCTACTCTGCTGGAGGTTTCCCCTCGAAGAGGAAATTGAACATTGATCCCATTTCAATAAAGGTATCATTTTGGTGTTTTGTTATATACATTCTATTGTTTTGTTGGTAATTTCCATTATATTCTTGTTTCTGCTTAATATCACATAACCAGGTGCATAACAAGTGGTATTAGAGCACTTTCCTTGGCAGGAATTGTGGGTTGAATTTTTTTCCAGGGTAGAGACATGTTCCAATGTCTTTAAACTATAGTGATATTTTATTCAAGACATAAATCTGAGGTTGGGGAAGCATACATGCTGGAAATACAAGAGGTTTTTAAGATCACATTGTTGGACACCCTTGTAACCCTTGTTGGTACCCCTTCGAGTGGTAGTGCATCAGAAAACACCTGTATATGGACTTTCACTTCCAAGTACCTCTGGTATATCAGGATCCCCACTAGGTATCTTGAAACCAACCATAGATCAACCAATTTATTGGATTACCAAGAGGGGGGGGGGATCAATAATAGAGATTTTTAATCCTTTTTAACCACAATATATAAGTGTTGTTAACTTTATGATCAATTTACCAAGATCATTCAACAAGTGTAAAATAAATCAACCATGAACAATGAGCAATTATACACATACACAGTACACCAATATTTTTACGTGGAAACCCAATGCAGGAGAAAACCATGGAATGATTTTTCTTCGTTTTCTTTAAGAATTGCATTCATTGGAAGCACCAACTTCCTTTGTTCTCCAGATGCAACTTGAAGGAGGCTCCAACTGTTAAGCCCTAATATTGGCTCATTACCCCTTAATTGGGGCATATTATATTAGTAATGTTATTTTATTTATGTCAGCTTTAGGCCATTAGTTGTAATTATACCTCCTAGTCTCCTATATATACCAAGGAGACATTTTNAGACATTTTCATTTTGAATCATCTTGTACTTGAACATTTAATTGGGGTAAAAGGAGGTTGCCCCCTCAAAGAGGCTTATTATCTGAAATTATCTCTTTTTCAAGGCGTTGAGTACTTTTTCTGAGGTTTTTCTATGCTATATTGATATTTGGTTCTTAACACCAACCCCCTATATTTTTAGGCTACAACCTAAGGGAAGATCCAACTCCCCAATTCTATGGCTCCAACCAGAAGGAGGATACAACCTCCTATGTTCTCTGTTTACAACTGGAAGGTGGCTACACAACCTATCCTTTCCCCATCCAACCATCCTGAAATATAAGTGCCAAATAACTGATGAAACCACTATCACTCTGTCACTATGAAATCTTCCATTGTAAGCCTGTACCAATAACATGTATTCAACCTGTACCAATAACATGTAGTCAACCTGCACCAATAACTTGTACCAACATGTACTAACAACTTGTACCAATAATCACTTCAACAAATCATATCTGATAACATAGATCTCATACCCAATATCACAAGAATATAACTCAAACGATGTATAGTAAACCCTCACATCAAACATAAATCAAACCTTCATTGTTATGTAGCCTCAAACTATACCAACAACTTTAGAAACACACCTCAACCAAAATCCCTCAACCATGTACCAATAAATACAATATATGATTCAACAATCAACCCAACAAAATGTACCAATGATAAATACCAAACATACCAACACCGTATCTCTGTAGATATGTCTCATACAATATGTACCATACAACCAATGATATCCCAAGGGAATCTACTCAACCTCATATGACTATACCTCAAGCTATCACAAATATCCAATCATATAACCTACCTTTTTTATCCTATAGCTTGATATGTCATACTTGAACACTGTCACACTTCATGTAACCTCTGCTCAGCCTATGCAACCTAAACCATGCCTCAACCCTCAGTTCTGGTAGTGCCTCGTATGATGCAGGTGAGGTGTCAAGCAAGGCCTCACATGTTAGACTCTACGCAACCCGTAGGGGTGCCTCACAGATACATCTATTGGGTGACCCACAGGGCTGACCCTAATTAGGGTTTTTAGTGATCTTTTTGTTCTCTACTGTGGCCACGAAACCTTTCCATCACTCTACCTTCACTTCTTCAGACTTGCACAACTTTAGATGTATCAATGAGTACCTGCAATAAACATTTCACAATAATAGATATTCAATGTGCTCAATAGGTGCTAATAAAAGACCCTTGCTCTCTTATTTATACTTTTCCAAGTAGCTTCCTTTAAGGGTTATCTTTTAACTATTTTACCCAACTTTTTTATTTTAGGGTTAACCCACTTTCAACTACTTTAACCACTTGCAACCACTTTAAAATAAATAGTAAACTCACTACTTATTGTTGCAACTAATTTATTTTTTATTTTGTTATTGCAACAACTTTACTCATGATTAACTCCTCGTTACAACCACTTTGACTAGTAAACTTCTTCTAGGAGCTTCTAGAATAATTGACTTCTTGACCTTCTAGGGGCTTCTAGATAACTCATGAGGGTTCTTGAACTTCACTAAGACATATCTCCTTAGCCATGAGGAACTACGTGACGTACCACATATAACTAGAAACAACACAACATGTATTATCCATCTTTGATAGTATCTCCTGCAAATTCATTAATCTTCATTACATTATTCCTTAGATAAACATGGGTTCCTTATCCACACTTCTGGGGCTACTAATTTTTTCTACCAGAATTTCTTCAAGGGTTGACATCAATGAAAACCAACCCAATTAAACAATAATATCCCCCTTTGGCATTGATGGCAACAATCTGATGCAATAATGAAGTCATGACACTCATGCTCCCCCTATGACCATTGTTCCCCATGGAATCATGCCTCTGTGCTTTCTCTCCATGCATATGATGAATCTCTCCCCCTTTAACATCAATGGCAAAGGTAACTTCCCCTGTCTGAAATGTCCTCTTTGGGGTTGCTCCCCCTAACTAAATTTTCCTATGTGGGGATGCTCCCCATAAATGAACTATCGACTGTCCTCTTCATGGTTCTTCCTCATGTAAATCTATGGCATATAAGAAAATCATTCAAAAATCACTGTAGGGAAGAAACTACTCCGAGTTTCTGGAGAAGATACTAAAAATATTCCCGTGGAAGAGTTTTTGTAAAGATATCTGTAATCTGTTCTTTGGTCCCAACATACTCAACTCTAATGTTCTTCTCTACAACATGTTCCCATAGAAAATGAAACTTGATTGGAATATGATTCGTCTTGGAGTGAATCATTGGATTATTTGAGATACTGATTGCGCTTGTTATCACAAAATATCCGAATGGGATCATCATACTCAACCTATATATATTTAAATGTTTGTTTCATCCATAGGACCTATGTACAACATGTTTATATTGCAATATACTCTTCTTCGGCTATAGAAAATGATACTAATGACTATTTCTTGCTTAGCCAAGATACCAAACACTCACCCAAGTAGAAAGCTGCTCCACTTTTACTTCTTCGGTCATCAATGCAACCTTCCCAATCTGCATCTGTGTAGGCAATAAGTGATAGATCCTTCCCTTTTGGATACCATAATCCAAACTCTTCTATACCCTTGAGATATATGAATACCCTTTTTATTGCTAAAACATCTAATTCCTTTGGTACTGCTTGAAATCGTGCCACATGTCCAACTTCCTGCATTACATCTAGTCTAGATTCTATCACATAAAGTAAGCTTCCAATCATTGACATGCATTTCCTCTGATCTGTAGCCTTTGAATCATCTTATTTACTTAACTTATGATTGGTTTTCATATGAGTATTTATTGCTTTGCAATATTCCATTCCGAACCTATTTAGCATTTCTTTGATATACTTGGTTTGAGAGATAAAAATTCCTTGGTTTCTTTGACATATTTGAAGACCCAAAAAGAAAGATAATTCTCCAAGTAATGAAATTTCAAACTCATTCTGCATATCGTTTGCAAATTTCTGGCTCATCCTATCATCATCACTTCCAAAGATAATATCATCAACATAAACTTCAATTAACAAAATACTATATTGATTTGCCTTGATGTAGAGGTTGTTGTCTGTGTTATCATTGAAATTTCGTTTGCACATGGTGACAAGAACTCAGCATCGTCAAACAGTAATGAAGTCATTCATGGTAGTGAATTAATCACATGGCATTCCAAAAGGGTCAAAAACTATATAAAGTAACCAAAAATTGAAGGGCACTTTACAAAAGTTTGGTGCGCGCGCACATGTGCGGAACAGGAACATACCATGCGCGCATACGCGCACGATGTGCGGCTGTTGGCGCAAAAACCCGTGCACCTGCTAAACGACGCATTTATTGAATTGGTCGGCCTCCCAACCACTTATGGATCAGCTCCCAAGCTAATTTGACCTCCAAATCTGAGCTGAATATGCATGGTAGGCTGGTCAAAGACCTAATGAAGCCCTAAAGAGCCCCTTTTCACACTTCAAAGGAGTTACATAATCACCCAATGCAATGCTATAAAAAGCCATGAAGAAACCTCATTTTCTCAAGGAATTTCATGTAATGTTATGCTGCCTAGATTGTTTTAAGGACTCACTCCTTGACAATAGCACATTTGGCACCATTTCATTGAGAAATTCACCTCTCCATTGAGTGAATTTGCAAAGGAGTTCTTTCATCACCATTTTCATTTTTCTTGTTATAAGGAGAGCAAGCTTGTGAGGGTCCAAGAGCCTTCCTTTGGAGGAAGAAGGGACTCATAGTCCCCTTTCTTCATTGTGCTTTGATTTCATCAATAGATCAGCCTAAAAAACATTGGTGATATTGGTCTTTTTGTGTTTGTTATTTCCATATCCATATGCTTCTAATTTTAGTTTGTTTTAGTTTATTTCTTGCTTATAGTTTTGTGTTTCTTTCTCTAACTCTTTCCTCTACAACTGTCATGCTCAGCAAGACCCAACTAGGCATGTAAGCACCTCTTATTTTCTCACCAAGGTGACGAAAAGGGTGCAAACAGATTGGCGACCGTACTGGGGAATAGGTATCAATTCCTTCCTCATTTGGGTTTATTTTGCTGTTCTTTTTCTTTCATTAACTTGCAGGTGCACAAATCGGCCTCTGCCGACCTGCTAACCAGTCAATTCAAGGGAGAATTGAGAGAAATCCATCCGGATTTTCTCTCTCAGCCATTTGTCACAGGCGTGCGGGTATTTCACCCCATAGACGCGCATCGGGCATGCATGCACCTTTACAACAGTCTTTCTCTGCGCGCATGCACTTTCTCTCTTTATTCTGTGCGCGCCTGTTTACACTAGGGGTTGCGCATTTTACACAAAATTTCACATTGTAAGTTAATTGGGATGTGGGGAAGGCCATGGGCCCTCTTAAAATGATGTTATGCATGCTCTAAATACTGCACCACACTTATTCCCCTCAACTTATAAAGGGGTTAGTCTAACATAGGCACTTAGGAGGATAAAAAATCAATTTCCCTTCTTTGCTTTTTGCCACATGGATGGCTTGTTGTGACTAATAAACTAAGGTGGACATCAATTTTAATCACATCTAAACTTACATTTGGACTTGGAATTGAAGTAACAATCCTTGAGTATGCTCTTCTCTCGCGCTTCCAAGCGATCTTGAGAATCAGAAAAAGATTGTACAAACAATCTCATCTCCCTTAACAAAAGTTTTAAACCTTTAGGAGAGGACAACGACCGTTTTTGGGACCCCTCTTATTTTCATTTTTCAAACACATTTTAAATTTGTAATGGGCCCATACATGCCCACATGTCACAAAGCTAGAATAGTGTTTGAATTTATGCTTTCTTAGATCAAAACACTAGGAGAGTTTAAAGGTTTGTAACGGGCCCACACATGCCCACACGTTCAATCTAGGATAGTTTCATGCTTTTCTAGATTATCTCACAAATAGGGAGTTAAAGGATAGTAACAGACCCACATGTCCACATGCTAGCTTCTTAGGGCTTTTGAATTCCGCAAGGTTGTACCAAAGACATCTATCTAATTAGGTAATCAAACTCTTGTAAGGACCAAGCGATGTCCACATGCAACAAGGTGATATCTAATTAACTAGAATTGGCTCACTTTCACTCACACACAAAAGTCACTTTACACTCACATAGCTTCTTCTTGAAAACGTGGCGGGCCAAGTAAGTTTCCCCAAAAGGGATTATGAAAATACCCCATCTTTTCTTGACAGGACTATCCACTCCCATTGTTAATCAAACGAGGTTGGTTTTCACCCCCAGCTTCACAAAAAAACTTCATCTAAAATCTTTCTAAAAAATCACTAAGTTTTCCTCCAAAGGAGGTGCCAAAAGAAATGTTTTAGTCTAGGTAGGATTTCAGGGATAGGCATCCAAATAACTCCCCGTTATCTGGTTCTCACATTGATAAAACATAGAGTTTGTCAAATAGGGAACTTCAAATCCTCCAAGTCAAGTGTTCCAATCACCATAAGGCAGGGAGATACCCGTGAAGGGTCGAAGGCTGAGGTTCGGTTGTTCTGTGCATCCCCCCTTGAGGCACCCACCTCTTGGATGGGATCCAACCCGTGACCCATTTCTTAGGCCGAAAATATAAATGCCGCACTTTGACCGAGGTACCTAGTGACCAACTTTAGGACATCTACCCAGGTGGCAATTGTGGGTTGCAATTGCACCTTGATTGGATTTTGTGTGGCTATT
>SNQJ01S0046314.1:55944-67585 GCA_010110895.2 Picea sitchensis
TTGTGTTTGTTATTTCCATATCCATATGCTTCTAATTTTAGTTTGTTTTAGTTTATTTCTTGCTTATAGTTTTGTGTTTCTTTCTCTAACTCTTTCCTCTACAGCTGTCATGCTCAGCAAGACCCAACTGGGCATGTAAGCACCTCTTATTTGCTCACCAAGGTGATGAAAAGGGTGCAAACAGTCTGCATTCCCTTTCCTTAACCCCTTTTGTTGTAAGTATATATCCAGTTTGGAATACCATGCTCTAGGGGCCTCTTTGATACCATACAAGGCCTTCTTCAACCTGCAAACATAATTTTCATTCTATGACAACTGAAATCCTTTTGGTTTCTCAATGTATACTTCTTCCTCTAGATCCCCATTTAGGAAGGATTATTTCACGTCCATCTGATACACTTTAATATTCTTGGAGCATGCATAAGAGAGGATCAATTTGATTGCTTCCATTTTGACAATTGGGAAAAATATCTCTTCAAATTCTATACCTTTAACATGAGCGTATCCTTTACATACCAATCTTGCTTTGTTCCTGGTAACCTGCCCATCTTCATTCAATTTGTTTTTGAAGACCCATTTTGTACCGATCGCATTATTGTTCCTTGGCCTTGGAACCAGTTCCCTGATGTCATTCTTCTCTATATGATCTAACTCTTTATCCATGGATTTGATCCAAAATACATCCTTGATGGATTCTTCAAAATTGCTTGGCTCAATTTTATATAGTAGTGCTAGGTGCAGTTGTTCTCGTGAACGAATTCTTCTTCTAGTTTCAACCCATGCATATTTATTCCCGATAATATAATATGATGGATGATTCTTCTATATTTGTTTGCTAGGTGTCTTTGGAGGAACTTGAAGATCTTGTTGTTCTTTCTCTTCTTTTGACTGCTCTTCTTTATCTTCCTGTTCTACTACTTCCTTTACTTCTTCTTCATTAACATGTTCCAATGAGTCCTTATCGCCTTCTTTTATCCTTCATCCACTTGTCTCATCAAACATCACATTGATGCTTTCCCCAATTTTGTTGAGTTTTAGATTTAAGAATTTGTATTCTTTCCTTGTGCTTGAGTACCCAACAAGTATACCTTTGTCAACATGAGATTCAAACTTACCCATTTTTCCATCTTCTCTCTTGATGTATCATTTGCTTCCAAAAAATATGAAATTCTTCACATTCGTTGGTCTTCCTCTCCATAGATCGTAAGGAGTTTTATCATTGTTGTTTCTGATCATTCCTTTGTTTTGAATGTGAACTATTGTATGCACTTCCTGTACCCAAAAAATGTATGTTAACTTGGAATCAATTAAAATAGTTCAAGCCATTTCTTGTATTGTCTTATTCTTCCTTTCGATGACTCCATTTTGTTGCGGTGTCCTAGAAATGAAAAATTTCCTCTTTATCCCATTCTTATTGTAGAAGTCCATAAATTCATTTGAATGAAAATCTCCTCCATTGTCCAATCTCAAACATTTCATTTTCAAATCTATTTCATTTTCAACCATCTCCTTGTACATATTGAAGTTATCGAATACCTCTGACTTCTTCCTGAGAAAATAAACTATTTTCATTCTTGTATAGTCATCAATCAGTAGCATAAAATAATGCTCACCTTTTCTAGTTGGTCCAACTAGATCAATATGCACAATTTCCAACGGTTTTGTTGTGGAGTATTCCTTTGACTGGAAATTGGTCTTGGTTTGCTTTCATTTATGAAAATACGTGCATAATGTGTTGGTTGGATTCATGATATAGGGAATTTATCTAATTGCTTCCTTTTTTCTTACCTTGACAATATTATAAAAAATTACATGGCCCATTCTTTTGTGCCATAGCCAAACTTCATCTTCCTTTCCTAAATAAGATTTTTCCTTTCTATTTCACTTAGTACATATATGTTTCTTGGATTTATAACAATTGTCACCACCACTCTTTTTGAATCTGCTCTTCTTATCTCACATTTCTATGAATCAAACAAAAGTTTGTGACCTTGGTCACACATTTGACTTACACTCAAAAGATTGTGTTTCATATCTTCCACTAGTAGAACATTTTCTTCCTTGGTATCCTTACTTTCAATCTTGACTATGACTCTTCCAATGATTCTGGCTGAGTTGTCATTTCCAAAAGAGACTTGCCCATATCTTTCCTTTCTCAAATTTAGAAAAATGTCCTTATCACCTATCATGCACTCTGAACAACCACTATTTTTGGGTAAATTGGTTAATGTAGACATAGACTAATCCCCCTAAATCCACCTAGATCTAGAACAAAATGAGACAGAACATGAAGCTTCCCCTAAGTTTCAATCATTGAGTTTACTACCAAGGAAGGAATAGATGAGATACCTTATAGATCACTTCCTTATATCTTTGTTCTCCCTACTTCGCTCTGGTGCTCCTGTGAAATCAGATCTGCAATGACACAAACCAACCAACATGAAAGAAACAATAGTAGAATTCAATGACAACCTAAACATGTGATCAAGGAGTCATGAAATAAAATACTAATTATTTTATGGGGAAGAGACATGCCACCATATTATATTAATGAAAAGTAGAAGATACAATTGAATTGCCTTGATGTTGTAAGTTCCCTTTTAGTGGTCCTTCGTTCCAACACACATACACTTGCTCCGAAATTCGCATGAAGATGATCCACAAAAGCTTGATGGACAATTGGAGACCTCAAGCATCACTTGAAACATGATTCTTCACACAGTCTTTCACCTATTCTTTCATCAATTTTCTACTTAATCTTGCTTAACCTTTTCCATGAGAAGCCCATGATTATATAGGAGAAGGTGAAGTGGTTAAAAGGATGAGGATGATCCCACAAAATCAGAGAAACCAGTAAGATCACGATCATACATATGCCACCTCACATTCTAGAAGATTCCCCTTCTAGAAACTTCGTGAACCTCTTTCTTCTTTTAGCCTCTAAAACACTGTCGTACCCTGCCCATATAGCAGCCTACGGAAAATCCGCGGGCCAGCTATAGAGCAACCTACAGAAATCAATGATTTTCACACTATGTAATACTAGCATCCCGTGGATTCGTTTTGAAAATCAGTCTTGTAGAGGAGGAAAGAAGTTGCTTTTCTCAGGAAAAAGATCATCTTGAGAGCCTGCACACATGTTTGTAGAATCATCATCAAGGTGATCAAAATAATGTGTAACAAAATGCCCCCCAAAGTATGAGGCTGGAACTTGTGACAGCCGAAATACTTTGTAAAAATGCGTGTGTGCTTCGGGAACAAGGAGCGCACCAATCGGGAACCTGCAAACAATCAAGCATATGCACAATATTATACCATGTCTGAGGTAGGCATTCCCATGTTTAGACTATAAATGATTGAAATCATAAATGTAGGTCATGACCACCAATTATACACTGTGGATCCATGTCATCAAGATTCTACATAGCCACCAGGAATACACAGTGGATCTATGTATTGGAAAACTCAGATGTATACATAGCCACGAGACATACAAAGTGGATCTATGTGACAATACAAATCACAAATACTCCATCGCAACCTGTACTAAAAAATGATAAGGTCCAGGTTATTCAATCTCGTCATCTGTTAGTACGAATCTAGTCATGCGATTATAGGTGCTGAAGTCGAACATGGTTAGAAACCACTTGATTATCAGTTATTAATGAAAACCATTAACAAGTGCGAGGGAAATCACCATTGATGTCAATGACTCCCATTGTACACTAGTACAATCCAACGAATGTGAATGAATGAGCTGAAGTCGAACATTCTAGGGAGTCTCTTGATCAGGGATCAATGATGTGAATCCACTATAGAAAGTGAAGAAACTTGCCATTGAGGCATGTAGGCTCTAAGACACTAAATGATTTCTAAGTCTTGTTCCTAGATAATGAGCTGAAGTCGACAAGAAAAGACTCGTCACAGGAGGGCCTTGATGTATCCCCCATCAATGACATGAAATAAGTAACAGATGTACGGTAGAGAAAAGTATGAATATGATTTGGAATTGACACAGAGAAGGCCGACATGGTAGGAATTGACAACTGCAGATGGCTGACTTAATAGAGGGCTTGGTTGAACTTCTCTTGAACATATGAATGACACGAAAATGGTCTTGGCAGTATTGACTCAAAGATGAACCAAGATATGAACTTGCAGAAAGTCAGAAAAGAGACAAATGGATTTCCCAACCCGGATTCAAATGATGAAATGGGGTGTCATGTTCAAGAGTGACATTTACTGCCATTAACACAAGTACAGAGACACATCTCTTTCCCAAATTCCCCCCCACCATTTCTGGCAAGTACGTCTTTATTTTTACGCAAGATTGAGGAGGATAACATATGCTTGTTAATGTAAGATCATCCTTCGGACGAGTCGCTCAGAGTATGTTTAACGAACCCTAAGAAGGAGTGTTTTAGTCCCATGTGGGTCTTTCGATGTTTGTTTAACGAGTACAAAGACAAAAAACTCAGGGGTTTTTCATATTTTGAGAGTTTGAAAAACACGTAAAGAGAAATCTTCCAGTTCCTTTTTCATAAAGTAGTTCAATAGGACTAGAAAAGTGATAAACTATCGCCCATAAAACATTTTCTTCAAATACTTTTACGAGCGTGAAAAGAACAAGGTCACTTGACAATCTTTTCGTTTTTATGGAGTGTGAAAAGAGCTTAAAGGTTACTCCGTAAGTTTTGTTATTTTCGTGTTACCATGACAAGTACGAAAAGATGACAAAAGTATACTCGGTTACGTTCTCATCGATTTTCGAGCACGATAATGAAAAAAGACTAAGCTCAAGGTTTTGTCTAAAAAACCCTAAAAAGTAGTCGTACATGGACGAAAATAGGAAAACAAATCGCAAAAAAAAAAAAACTGTGCATACTTCATTGTTCGGTACCCTAGTCTTCCCATCTGCGAGAAACAAAACACTCACGAGACCATTAGACTTGTAGGTTTTTGAGAAAATATATTTAAATGATACAAAATATTTTAGAAAAAGCAAAAAATGAGATAAATAGGGGTAAAAACTCATTTTTACTATTTCATTTGTATTTGGTCAAAAACTTGTCTAGAAACCCTGTTTTCACCTCATATTTCAGCGGTTGATTGCGGGGAGAACATGCGATCATTCGGCGAATGGTTTGCGTGGAAACGACAAGTACCTTGTCCTCTTCCTTTTCAAATATTTAAAATTCATTTTAATCGGTTAAAAGATGATTTTTGGGTGAATTTTTGGGCCGGTAGGCATGCGCTGGGGCCGCCGCAGGTGACCAATATTGGGGCCTATAGAAATCAAGGATTTTTGTAGGTTCCCAAAGACTCACCTGTGGAAACCCCACATTGTAACTGAAACCCAGTTGCAATGACCGAAAACCCAAAAAGAAAAGTATGCGTTGGACCAAAAAGAATTCTAAAAAATGATGATTAAGGGTACTAACTGTCTTCTCTCATCTTCATGTAGGTGTTTGATCGCAAAAATGTTGGAGTGGAGAGAAAGAGAGCATGAAGACAATGATTCTATGGCTTTGAATGATCCGAGCACCATAAATTCCATATGATAGTGTGGCTTGTTAAAGTTCTTCAAGATCCAGGGCATGAGAGCCCAATTGAGACTGTTGGAATATCTGGTCCATATGTGGGACATGGAACAACAAGTATTTCATGTGGGTGTTCATGTTCTTTCCTTGGACATCGAAGATATTTAATTTTTGATGGGGCTATCTCGTAGTGGGGTGAATGTGACCTTAATAGGGGGTCGAGGTGGTGGTTTGCCGATGAGTGAATACATCCGATGGTATTGTGAACCTGAGGCCGAGAGGCGAAAAGGTAAAGTGGCTATCAGAGGGGTTCATGATCTGAATCTCAGAACCATTCTCTTTACCATTGCATGGATAGCGGGAAGTGAATCGCCACACATGGCTCTCCAGAGTTATTTTCAATATGCCATTGAATGCACCGAACCTCATGTGTTCAATTGGTGTGATGGTCTTCTCTGCAGTATGAAGAGACAGTTGACCAAGAGCAAGAACGAGGAGCTGAAGAAATTTGGGTATGGATCCATTTTGGTGTCTTTATTCCTAGAAAGAGTCCCTCATTTACCCCTATAGGTAGATTGAAATATACCAGTGCCACGAGATCTGCGGATGAAACGGTGGTGTGATCTCATGTCCCGACATGTAGCGGGTCCTATTATTAGATACAATGATACATTTTTTGATTGGATGGAGCCTCAAATATTGATGATTGATGATTACACGTATGCCGGGCTAGATTTTCGCCATGACCCTAACTTGGTGCTACTAGAGGGTTCTCAGTGGGGGTACCTAGGTAAGAAATGTTTTTTTCTTTTATGGTGTTTTTGTAATTTTTTTAAAATATCAAATATATCTTTTTTTATGTTTCCAATCCAATGATTAATCAAAATATTTTGACCATGCAGATGTAGGGCCATACCGGCCTCCGGGTACAACCCCTATCCAGAGGTGAGGGGAAGCAGTTGTATTAGCAGGATGGGATGCGGATGATTATGAAGCAATCGAGTAGAATCTAGAGGGTTTGACTACAGGCATCCAAGATATCTCGATCGATGAGATCCTGAGGCATTACCAATGCCACACCATAGGCACGTTTGGTTCACTGAGATGATTTCTCCATAGGGTAACATGAGCAGTAGTGTGTTACTGTGAGCAACATCCATGATTCCATTTTGTAGAAGCCATGAGCTTCATATTTTGATATTTTGGTCTTCGGACGGAGAAACAATCTTTTTGTAAAAACTTTTATCGTTATATATATATACATGAGGCTTCTACTGGCTTATTTTTCTTTATATAATACATGTGATGTGTGATTGGATTTATAAATGTCTCATATGTCTGTCTAACACATAATTAGCTAATGCATCAGTTAATGTATTTAGACATCCAGGAATGTGTTGATACTCGATATAATCAAAATAACATTCCAAGAGGCGAATTCGTAGATATACCCATAACAAAGTAGGACTTCAGATAACATAGACATTACTTAACTGTAGTACTACTAGTTGCGAATCAAGTTGTATAACTAGGTGATGAATACCAAGTGAAATAGCATCGGTCAATAATTCAATGACTGCACTATATTATGCAATATTATTGGTTGCACGACCGAGGCAAACACCGTGCAGATTGATAAGTTCATTTGTAGGTGCATAGATTGAACAAGCAGCAGAAGCTAGGTTCTGAGTACTACGACTAGCACCATCGGTGAAGCCAATGTATGGTAGTGAAGACTTCAAAATCTAGAAACCAAGCAATGCAAGGTAAGCGGTCAAGGGTGGAAACCAAATAACGAAAAATCACACAAAAAAGTAGCACACAAAAAGTATGATACAGTAAAAATACAAGCACTTATGCAAAGATAGCCTAAGCATAGTACTTCTTCAAGTAAAGCCCATTTCTGGGTTCACTCAAAGGAACGCCATCATAATCTACTAACTCATAGGCTCCCTTCTCCAACACTTGTTTAACAATATAAGGGCCTCTCCACATAGCCTCGAATTTTCTGGCCCCTAGTAAATCATGATCTTGTTCATAGAGGAGAACTAGATCACCTTTAGAGAAAACACGTGGGTTGACATGTTTTTCATATTGGGCTTTGACACATTTTTTCTGGGTTTCAATAACTAGGGTGGCATCATGATGGGTTTCGTCTAATTGCATTAGATACAACAGACGCTCCTCTTCAGTAGAGGTGTTTGGGAGAAGTTCAACGGCTAGATTCAGAGATGGTATCTCACATTCAATCGACAGAACAACTTTGATAACATACACATATTGGAATGGTGTAAAACCCGTGGCAGACTTCATGGATGTACGATATGCCCACAATGTTGAGAACAACATTGTGTGCCAACTTGTTTTGTGAATTCCTATTATCCGTCAAAGCATGGTGATAATAACTTTGTTTATTGCTTCGACTTGGTCGTTTCCCTGCAGATAGTAGGGGGTTGAGTTTTCATGCCGAAGACCCAACTTTTCTGTAAGCTCAGACATCCTGAAGTTTCGAAAGTGGCTACCGTGATCAATGATGATAGACTGTGGGATTCCAAATCATGTGATGATGTGATTGAATATGAATAGGGATGCATTTTTTCTCATGTTGTCAAATGTAGGCATTGCCTTGGCCCATTTCATGAAATAATCCATGACTACGATAATGTATCCATGCCCCTCGACCGAGTGAGGGTTACATGTCATGAAATCGATACCCCATTTAGCGAAATGTCCAATAGAAACTACAGGGTGTAAGGGATCAGGGTGAGATCTTATTTTGTTGTTATACGTTTGACAAGCATGACACTTATGGATGATAGTTATACAGTCTTTGAACAAAGAAGGCCAGAAGTATCCTACTCGTAAGATCTTTTGGGCAGTGGCATACCCAGACATATGACCACCACATGCTATAGAGTGGCATTCATTCAAAGATTTCTCAGCCTCATCAAAGGTGAGATAGAGTCTAAAAATAGTGTTAACACCACGGCGATAAAGTGTGTCACCGAGAATTATGTATTGATGGGCTTGATAGAGGATGCGACAACGGTCTGTAATAGAGAGGTCGGGCAGAAAATTTTGAGTCTGGAGATAAATGATGATATCTCCATACCAAGCGTCATCAGAACTGATCAAAAAAAGGGATTCATCTGGTAAAGAATCCTCTGCCACATTTTCTATCTTAGCGGAGGGAAGGTGACATATCAGTTCGGCAAAAACCAGTGACTTCTTCAACTTAGCACGTTCAAAGTCTAAGTCAAACTCTTGGAGGATTACGATCAATTTGGAGTTCTTGCCCCCTAGTAATTGGCATGTCAGAATGTGTTGCATAGGGTTTCACACAAAAATAATGGTGGTCTTGCGTAGTAGGATATAGTGACGAAAACGTTGGATAGCTTGAACAGTCGCTAAGGCCAGTTTTTCCACATGTAGATATTTGGCTTCAGTAATCATGAGGCTCCGACTCAAATAGTAGATTACATGTTTGTCGTGTGAATCATATTCTTGGACTAAGACCATGGCAATGGTAGAGTCTGAAGTGATGAGGTAAAGGAAATAGTCTTGACTGTAATCTGGAGGGAAAAGAAGTGGTGTTTGTGTGAGGGCAAGTTTCAAATCTTCGAATGCTTTGTTGGGAGTTTCATCCCAAATGAACTCGTAACCCTTCTTTAATAGACGAGTGAATCCTAGTGTTAACTCGGCGTAATTTGGGATGAATCGACGCAAATTTTTTTCCTTCCCTTGCAAACTTTGGAGTTGGTGTAAGGTAGAAGGAGGAGGTAAATTGAGGATGGCCTCAACCTTCAAAGGATCCACCCTAATTCCCTGACCTGACACAATAAAACCAAGAATTCATCCAGACTCCACACAAAAAATGCATTTGTGTGGGTTTAAGCATATACAATAGTAACGACAATGGAGGAAAATGGATCGGAGGTGGGCCGGATGGTCTTGGCGGCACATGGAATGCATTGGTAGATCATCAAGATATGGTTGTACAATGTGCTTTATATCATGAAAGGCATAAGACATGGCACATTGAAAAGTCATGCCAACATTCTTTAAACCAAAAGGTAGTTTCCAGTAGGAAAAAGTACCCCAAGGACAAATGAAAGTAGTTTTGTGTTGATCCGCGGGTAAAATGTTGATCTGGTTATAGTCGGAGAAGCCATCCATTAATGAGAATATTTCACTCCCGGTGCAATCGTCGACGATATGGTCGATGAAGGGGGTTGGAAAGTTGTCCTTGGGACAAGATTTATTAATATCCCTAAAATCGACGCATACACGGATCATGCCTTGTTTTTTATTGACCAGAACAAGATTGGATACCCAATTGGTTAAAGCCACATGATAGATAAAGCCGGCTTTGAGAAGTTTTTCAACTTCAAGATTGATAGTGGCGACTTTATGGGGGTGGACTAGGCTAAGTCTCTTCCTAATGGATTTAGCATTTGGATAGGTCTTAATTTCATGCACAACGATATCAGGGTCAATACTTGATCTGAAAATGATAAAGGCTTGTATTCTTGAAAATATTTGCAAGTTTTAATTCAAGTGTTCTTATGCAAAAGGATCAATTTGAAAACACAACTTTTATAGAAATTACACATTCAATATGCATATAATCAACAACAAATAATAGTGAACAAAAAACACATAACACAACAAATGATAAAGGAGTTCACCCCTCTCTTGGGCTACATCTCCTGGTCCAGCTTCCAATGGATCTTTTGTATTATTTTCTCAAAGTGATAAAATATGTGCTTTTCAGTTCTCAAAATGACAAATAGATGGCTCCAATGGCTTCAAAACGTCCAAAAACCCCTAGCTGGGCTTTTTCGGCACCTGATTTGGCCAAAAATTGAAGAAGATAGGCTTCCTGGAAGTTCACCTTCAAACTTGCTGTCTCTGGATCGCCAAAATGCACCTCTGCATCCTCTGTGTCCTCAACCTAGCCTCTATGCTCATATTTGTGCTAAAACCTAGCATCAGGTGTAACCGCAAAACTGTGCGAACTGTAGGACAGTTAGGGCACGCCTAGCCCCTAACCGCCAAACTGTGGACATATGGCCATATGACCGCGCATTCAAAAAGTGATAAGGTTTAAAACCAAGTCATATGGGTAGGCTCCATGGGTCCAGGCGCATGGGATTTTGAAATGTTTTAAACGCACATGCGCACATAGTGGTCGTAAGGTAACAATATGTGACTGAGGGTCGGGGCTTAGCCCCGGCCCGGACCGCGCCCCAATTCACAACGTAATGCAATTCAAATAATTTAAAACCCATATAGTTGTTAAGAACCAATGGTGAGCATGCCAGTTGGGTGGCCCTACCCAAAGCTCTTCCCTTGCCTGGAGGTCGTGGGGGCGAGTCTTGCCAACTACATAAATTTTAACCATTACCTAGGTGACACGTGATGACCCTTGTTTGGGCCACACATCACCAATCCATTCGCCACAATGCCATGTGTCAAGAAATGATTCATCCACATAATTGCCAACCAACACCTACCATGTGTCGCATGGCCCTGCCAACTCAGCATCTTCCACGTGTCATATGGCCCTGCCATGTCAGCATCCGTACAGATTGTACAGTCAACACATTTGTTTTGCCTGTTTGACAATTTGAACATAACGCGATATCTCACTCATCCGATGTTTGTTTGAACCCAAACAACCTGCGTTGGGTTCGTGAGGACAAGGCCTACGCACCTGTTTGATTTGAAGTGATTCCGAGCACTTTGAATTTTGAGCAAAATTTGATCCCCTGGATCACACCTCCCCATTAGAAAGCTTTTGGACCTCCAAAAGACTATTTTCAGTCTATCTGAAGATGAGGGTATAGTTCCCTCACCTTTCCAACCTCAATCCACTTGCCTTTGCTTGGATTTGTGCCTTTAAGACCAATTTGAATATATTCCACATTTCCTCATTTTGAAGTTCTCATTCCCCTGTCAAGGATGGTGTCTTCATGTAGTTTTGTAAGATATTCTGGGGAGAAATCATCTATAGAAGGAATCTGAACATGTTCTCCTTGATCATCAATCAAAGGAGGCTCATACAATTTCAAATTCTCAACATTAACAACTGCATACAT
>SNQJ01S0046314.1:97333-111104 GCA_010110895.2 Picea sitchensis
TTCGACCTGGATATCTGAAGTAACAAACTTATCAAAAACTCTTTAATAAAAAACATAAAAATCAATTACCCATGACAGTACCAAACGGAAGACAACCAAACATAGAACCCGGTTTGCAAGATCAAACTAGCATAGCATTAAATATGTTTAAAACTATCTTACAAACTGCAACGAACCGAACTGAGTTAGAGAGGTCGTGGGCAGCGATAGAACTCGATATAACCATCCAAGAACAAAGGGAAGAAAGACAGAGACAGTTAAGGAACTGATTCTGATCTGGTTTTCTTTGTTTCTTAGCTTTAAAAGCATTATCATATTCGGATGCCTAGACGGTGTGTTTTATAGCCTTAAAACACAAACTCTGGAACAACACTCTTATTGATGTTTTCTACCATTGGTAATTGTATTTCCCAACAATTTCAATTTATTTCTACACGTGACATATATCACAATTATATTAGTTGTCATGTAAAATAATAATGCATGTATCATAGCATTCCAATCAATCAAACATTTTCATATATGTCCTAGCATATCTTTATGCACTTCATCACATTATCCTTAATGTTTTCATGAGTGCAACAAAAACAATTATCAATTGTTTTTACAATCATACAACCATCATCATTATGGTGTCAAAACATTTACCTACATCATTAAATAGGTCTTTCATACCAGAGAAATACAATAAACAACAAGGAGTCAAGGAAATCTTCCCTCGTCCAACTCCTACACAGCCCTGGACTTTTAGTCCAGCTGAGTTACTCCAAGGCCTCACCACCTTTACTTAATATGTCTCAACCAAGCCTATTTATTCAAACTTACTTATTTATCTATTTTCCTTTTTCCAGCTATACTTGTTTCCACAACTGTTCTTTTAAAGCTTGCAACTCTATTAAACAATTCAGAGTTTTCAAGGTGAGAAAAGTATTCCCCCTTTTCCATTCTTTGCTTATGCAATCTACTCCCTGTTGGGATCTTCCTGCTCTTTTCCTTGAGCAGCCTTGGTTAGGCTCACCCTAACCTATTGGATACATCAACATACTCCAATAGAAAAAATTGTTTTCATAATGAATCATGAACCTATGCATTATGCACATTACCATTCAGTTATCAAAATGGTCAACATTCATTTGTTAGTCTTCCACTCATACATTTTGTTTTAGAATGTAATCCAAGATTCTTATATAAATAGGCTTGTATATTACTGCTTAATCCTCAACAGTCATTAAGGTTGTGATTTTGTTCTCCTGACAGAGTATTTACACTGTTCCTTCACAGGGAACTCCTTTGGCATGAAACTTCCTTATTTCATATCCATTATTATATTTTATGGCCTCAACCTTGAGTTAGCTTCATCTTCTTTCCAAATATTCCATAAGGAATATAAATATGCATCTTTGCTATGCATCCAACTTATTTATCCACATATATTCCTTGTTTTTTCAACTTACATCCATGATGTACTTAACCACATGCATAATCATAAGCCTATGTGTAGCTACCATAGGTATATTTCACAACTCACATACATATTTACTTTAAAATCATTCAACTCATGACTTTTCACAATCATTCTCATGCGATCCTCAAAGGCATAATCATGTTGCCTCTTATCATGACAACAGATCATCCTTGCTCATTTACTCTTTCATCTATTTATAATATCCTTTCTTGAGGGAATGGAACACATTCCCCCCAGGATATCATTCAAAACAGAACTTGCATGACTCTTTAGAATGGAGTTAGCCATGCATCCAGGGTATTCATTTAATCTTGGCAAGTGCAATTCTTGCCTTACATTTCAGTCATCCATGAATTCACATCGTGCCTTTAGTATACATATATTATTACATCATACGTGTGCATCACTTGCACATTTAATATCATTCATATCTATTTGGTCTTAATATCAGAATTGTGGATCCTCCTCCCAAGGATCTTGTTGCCATTCTTATGACAAGCCTCATAAAGACACTCAACACTCAACTTCCCTCTCAGTTGAGATCTTGCATTCATTCGCATGATATCCACATGGCAAGTTTAATAGATATAGTCATAACTATGTCCCTCTTTCCATAGGACAACAACCAGCAAGAAAGTATTATTTCCTCTGGTATTATAAAATTATTCAACAACCCAGAAATATTATTTGGGTAACTCCAACAGTGCCCAAGGAAACAAGATAGCTTATCAAGCTTCTCTTTCATGCCTCAAACCATTTTTGGTTAACATATGTTTTTTATCAAGGGAATCCTTTTCTAGATTCCCTCTCACCACTACTTGATCATATCAAGTCATACCTTATATGGATACCACCCACCTCTGGATATCAATCTGACCCATTGGTCATCTAGAAGCGCTCCAACACTTCCCTTACCACATTTAGGATCAACATTTCATTAACCATTTTACCTCATTTATAATGAATTTTAATGTCTAATAACATTTGCACTATTTCCTTAAAGCCCAAATACAATTTTTGAAGTATGTTACTTAATAAGTATTTTAATACAAAACTCCAGAGTATCTCTAGATCATAATTAGTCTTGGGTAGAAAGTCCATCTCTTTCCTTTTAAAATTTTGTAGAGGTTCTAGTTGTTTTTCTTATTCTCATTAAAACAGAAGATAGGTTGTAAATGTAGATCAACCTTAACCATTACACCCATAATTCTTCCTTCTTTTCAGCAACAGTCAGGGACGAAGGTCACTCTCCTCCTCCCACGGGAATTTTGGAAGATTAGTTTTCTGTACACCAAGCAAGGGAGGCTGTTGTGATTGCTTGTTCAATCAATCCATATTTATGTAGATCTGTTTATAAGGTTGATTAGAAAAACGTTTCCCAACAATTTTTTCACCCATAAACAACTTTGTTTCTCAGTTTCCTTTAGATCCAAAGAGTTGTACATGCTCTCCCTTTTCAGAAAATGGTCACCAGACCCATTCCTATTGCTTAGACATTCCCTTAAGTTAATAGGGATACACATTTACCTAGCACAACCATGAGCGTTTGAAATTTCTCATGTCATTTCACTTCTCCCATGAGGTTCATTCTTAGTCCTCATGACTTCTTTTATTTTACAAAGAGGGACTACGACAGTAGGAAGCTTTTCAATTATAACAGGTAAAGTAGGTTGATCTCACCTACTCCAATAAGGCCTCTAGACATGGAGGATTGTTCTCCCAATTAAAAATCCTTCATTTAATCAACACTTTTAATTAATAGAGGCGTCATAAGCCCATTTTTTAGGCAATTCCTGCCACCTATTCAATCCATTTTCTTTCTTGACTCAAGCACTCCTTAAAACATGTTTATGCCATTTTCATCCAAGTTTTATGGTTAATTCCCCTCGGCATAATCCCACTTTTGTAGGACTAGTTATCATTTCTCCAAAAGAAATGATAGGCTTCTTCCACCACTATATAGCATGATTCAATCCCATTCAGTAAAATCCCAACTGAATTTTAATCTGCATCCTTCTCCTCAAGGAACGTATGCAGATAATTTCCATACGGTAGTAATACTCTCAACAGGGTCATCTTAGCCTTGGTAAAATAGTCTTATGACTGTTCTCTGACCCATCCAAGACTGTGTTTGAATCATGCTCTGCTAGATAGGGAAGGGCAGGGTGCCCTCTCCCTTAAAGTTTTCTAAGAAAGAAAAATAATCACTTGACTCTTTCGTGAGCCCAAGCAGGCCAACTGTTGTTTCTCATGCCACTTTGTAACACACCCAACCCCTTAAGTACCCTTTTAAGGGATGGGATATAAAAATAATTATTTTCTTCATCATATTGAATCCTCTTCTCGAGATCTTCATCATCTTCTGCTCATCAATGGCTTTCCAATGACTGTTACCATGCTAAAATCTGAGCTCTAGATTGGAAGTTATGCCCTTTTGAATCTCTTCATGCATCATTGGTCAAAGGCCATGTGGCACCCACGTGGGTTCGCCTCATTCCTACCATCCCACCTAGCACAGACTCGACCAAGGTTGTCATCCTTTAGCAATGAAAAGGCCACTAGAGGGGAGGTTACAGGGAATGTTCCCCGTGCCTTTGCGATTACCAATCCTTTGGCCCTTCATCCTTCCTATCCATGCCTGAAACATTCCTAGAGTCTCAAAGTCTCAGAGTTCCCTAACACTCCTGTATCTATGGTGGAGGTCAATCCACCGTTAAATCCAATGGTTGTGATTCTCCCTCATTCCAAGCCTAGGATTAAGGGATTTCGACATTCAATGCTTTGGCACTAGATGCCCTTTTCTCTACTCTTATATCCTCCAGAGTCCCTAAATCCAAAAATCCTACCACGTGGCTCTGGCCTTAGACCCTTTTTGTAACTTGCATCTTATCACTCCAAACACCCGGAGTTCTGAAGTCCCAAACTCCCGGAGTGGGTCCCTCTTACGCATGCAACATTATGCACGGGTGTCCCTACTACCATATGCCACCTGGAAAATACATGGTGATGATGCCACATTGACACGTGGTACCCATATCTCCAACTCTATACCGTATATGATAAATCAGTAGGACACATGGCTTATCCACGTGCTGACAAACACTGGCTCTGTCACCTAGTCAAACTCCACCATGTACTTTTCCATGTCATCTGTTGATGTCACTCCTACCTTCGACACTTTAAGGAAACTCCATGCCTTGCATCCTAAATCACCCGAAGTGGGGTTTAGATAGAGAGCCGAATAATGATCGGATGGCCAAAAATCTTCCTTGGTTTGATCCAACAGAAGACATTTGGTAGAAGACAAGGGTGACACATGTCCCAATCAACTGGTGACACATATCAAGGTCTATTTCACACATAATCTCTATGAAATTCATGAATCGAGGTGACACATGGCACACCTATTATGGGTCCAAGTCACCCTAGGTGAAATCATCATGCCACGTCACTCCATCCTTCGACGCTCTGACGATATTCGCATTCACCAACATGTCAAACCTATCGGAGTAGGACTTTGTCAGAGTACTCTATGCTATCCTTTCATCAGGATCGATCTAACAGTTGAGAAGGGTACCAAAGGATCCTTATATCCATGGTCCACGTTACTTCATGAGTTCAGTGTTCTATGGTTTGCATGTGTAATTCCCTTTCTACTCCCAGAGTGGTCAGTGTCAGACTGACCACGGTCTAGATCGAATGGTCAAGAGAGGTCCCAAATATTCTTAAGATTAACAGTCCTCGTTGCTTCATGACTTCGGCGTTTGGGGGTTCCACCCATTTAACACTCCTTTTCTCTTAGAGTGGTCAACGTCGGACTAACCTCAACGTACATCCAACAGTTAGGGGATATCTTGAATGTCCTCATATTTACAGTTCTTGTCACTTTGCAAGTTTGACGTTCAGGGGTTCCACCCATTTAACACTCATTTTCTATCGAAGTGGTCAATGCCAGACTAACCTTGACATAGATCCAATGGTCAAGGGAGATCCTAAATAGCCTCAGATCTATTGCTCACGTTACTTCACGACCGAGAAGTAGATCGGGTTTAACAAGGGGATTAATCCCACGATAACGGGTGAATGACCACCAACTATTGTTTAACCGTCAAGTTATCGATCCGACAGGTCGCCTTCGACATATTTGGATGTTGCAATGTTCAATCACCGTGGAGCTTCAGACTCCTGGAGTCCTGAATAACTTATCTCCCTTTTGAGTGTAGCGAAGGGTTCCATGGACCTGGTCCTATGGAACTTTGTCAATCTCCAGAGGCTATACTCATAAATCTTAGCCAATATTTGGTTAAGGTTGTGGGCATGAGCTTGTGGTCTCTTGGATGACTAGTTTGAAGTAAGTGCCTTCCATTCACAAAACTTAAGTTCTAAATAAGGGAAAGGTATTTTCGAGGGATCAACGAGACTATAGCAGTCCCGTAGAGTCTGCCCCGACTCTAGAAATGTGAGGTTGATCCTTGGGAAAACACCTTGAGGATTTTCCAACCAGACCAGAGGCCAAACTTGTCACCTTACAACCATTCAAATGCAACAGTTTACAGAAGAACAATAAGCATTATTACCATTAATTTCTTGCGAGGCACAATTTATCACAATTACAGACATTCAAATCATGCATTTCAATTCAAGTGCATAGGGTATATGAAGTACTTATCTATTACAAGTTGTATCCAACCAACTGAGTATGGGTGTTCACCTTTCCAACCAACCATAGGCTTAGAGGCATTCACTCTTAGCGCTCTGGCCACCCATGTGCCAAGACATGATATCACTAGGGAACTTTTGCAAGTTCTCAGAGATCCTTTTTCTGTCACAACCTATCCGAGGTTTATCAGATGCTCCCTCAGCATCAATATCATGACCTTATGCTCAAGTCATATTTTATACAAACTCTCAGAGATCCTTTCTCTTGTTCTCTCCTTTTTCCCCAGGACAACTTAATCCTTTGGTTCTTCTTCTCAACTAGAGAGCCTCACACGCTCTTCCTCTTTCTGAATGGTATGCTCCTTCTCTTTCATGCCCTTTCCTTTTTCCCCCAAGGAGGTTATGGACCTGTCATGTTCCTTCTGTTAGAAGGAACTCGGGTTAGTCTGGGCCTGCAAGAAAACTTCACTCTGTGGTACTTTGGGCTGACAGTTTTTTGTCTCCTCAACCAGAATCTCCATGTTTTCATTCATGCGGGTAGTTGATTGTTCAACCACCAGTCCTTATTTCATTAACTTATTTTTTCCTTGGGATCCAGATGAGGCTTATTATTTCAACAAAGAGAATTTGAGTCATTTTGACATAATGAACCCTCTCTACTGTTTCCTCACTCTTTCCTCTAATGATGTCATGGCCAGTAATTCAAGGCTTAACCCCCATAGTCATTTATTGACAATATAAACAATAATACATTTGCAGTGTTCACATTCCATATCATGGTAATCATAATTAATGATTAATTACAAGCTGGGGGAAATAGGGGTATTACACTCTCCTAAGAGGGGCCTGAGACTCCCTTCAAGAGATTGGATGTATTAATCAGTTATAAGGGCCCTCATGGGATTAATAATGTAGTTGTTCAAATCCCCCCGGAGAGGTAATCCTCCATAAAGAATGTGTGGTGTCCAACCCTTATGTGACTCAGGATACCTACAGAATAACCCCTACAAGTAACCTATGTGGCTACCTATGTCAAGAAACTAGAGTCCCCAAAATATAACCAATGCACAAGCGAACAGTCATAAGTCTGGTCCACCATATGGGTAGGGTAACAAAGACCAAAATATTGAAATCATTGTCTCTCATGGAGGTAAAGGTATTAGAAATACTCTCAAATATGATTAGAACCACAAAAATATCTCTGACGCTAAGAAGGTATTAGAGGGCTATCTCTACAACCAACTTCACATGACCTCGCGCTTAACTCTGGTTTGAGCGGAGCCTCCTAACATCACTAATTACACAATGGGTTTCAACACTCCCTGGTCAGACACATATGTTTAGTTTAATACTCTTAGAGAAGTTTACTTACAAAATCCTATTCCATGGCCCTATGTCTTATACTTGTTTATGTATCATGAAAATACAATCATTTCTAATCACTTTTGGTTAATCAACGTTACTTTTAATGGATTTTGTTTACTCAAGAGGTGTGGTCATGAAACTAATGGTATTACGACTCATGATATAACATAAGCGAATATAAAAAACATTGCTAAGTCCTAATATTAAATGCCATAATGCAAAATGAGAAAAAAAAAATTGTGTGTGTATTTTCTATATAAAGAAAGGAAAATGCAAGGAATGAATAGCAGCTTCACATATAGACCCTACTACAAGAAAAAATAGACAATCCAAGAAAGATAACAAGAAACAAACACTCATACCATGTGCAAGGACAACCAATGCAAAATATGATAAGAACGAATATCGCCCAAAAATTCAACAATAAGAAGGTTTCCTATCACTCTGTAAGCACTCAACAGTTAGGACAAAGACCCAAGAAGACTCAACAACCAACCAAACTTACCCAGCAAATACCAAACTCATCCAATAAGCCTAAAGATATGATGTACGTGATTTTTTGAGAAAAACTCGTGTATTTACGTGCCCTACATAAGGATAGCTTGTGTATGTACGCGTCTGTCAAGGGAAAAACCATGTATATATAGTAAAACATTTCCAGGGAAAGGATTAAGCCAAGAAACTCAGATGAAAAGTAAAAATAGGTTGTCAATCAATTAGGTAATAAGGAAACTCAAGCTAATAGAGAGCAAGTCAAGGAGAAAAACACTCCAAACCCCAAAATACAAGATCAATCCCTAGTATGGTCGCCAATTCTATTACGAGGAATATCTCTCTATGGAATGGGGTAAACCACAATAAACGGAATGACACACATAAATCAACTCTAATCCCAAGTATGTTATACAAATGAAATGCTAACAAGACAAGGTCAAGAGCCTACATCGCCCGGAAGTTCGATGAAGACCATCGTTGAGCACGCAACTAAAAGCTTTATTCCTGCAACTTGTCCTCAATAACCAATATACACAAGCATATGGTGATAATATATAATGTTAGCACATATATTAGCATAATCCATTAACATACATGAAAAATACGTCCATGGAATAATAATTCAAATATTTTCAAGATATCAATTGGACAAGAAAAGAGTATTCCTATTAAAATAATCAGCAGAAGTATATAAGTGACAAAATTTTGTAACGACACATCTCGAAACCGATAAAATAAGTCCCTCCAGCTAGGCCTCCACCAAAGGAAATCTCATATAAAGGAGACAATGAGGTTCTCCATCACAAAGAAGGAACAACTTGGGGGATGAACAATGAGTTCAGACTTTCAAGGCTAAAAGGATGCAGACTCAATATGAAGTGAAATTTCTCCAAAGTATCTTTTCTCTCAAATTTGAATTCTCTCCCCTTTCCAAGGCTTGGATATGGATCAATTTATAGCCTTCAAATGGAACTAAAGGGCTGAGTCAGAGCGTTTCTAGTATATGGAAGGTCAAGGATCATGGATCTCATGACATGACATGGAAACCTGACATAATTTTAATTTTTAGCACCAAACCCAATGTACGCGGGTTGTAGTGGAGAAACCTACATATACGCTTGTTCTCTAACTGATAGGGCGCGCATATGTGGAAAAATGTGCTTTTTTTTCTCTGGAAGGTAAAAGAGGGGACTTCAAGATTGCATAGGGAAGTGGAAATGCCATCCAAGCAAGTTGCATGGGGTGAGAAAAAATTTGTTGTAATAATAATCCATTGGTCCCACAAGTTTGAGAATAGTATAAGGACCATAAAATTTGGGGGCCAATTTCTAACACTGTCGAGATTTGAAAAAATTCTTTTTGCTCAATTATAGACAAAGAAACAATTGGTCCCCTTCAACAAATTGACATTCAGAATGACCCCAATCTGCTTGTTGTTTCATGTGGTTCTGAGCCATGAAATTTTTTTCTTTGAGAGTACAGAGAATGGTCATGCGAGATGTAATATTGTAGTCAACCTCCTGAACCTTGGAGATGCCTGGTATGTATGGGAGAACTGATGGTGGATTCTATCTATAGACTACTTCAAAGGAAGTCGTGCGAGTGTTTGTATGGTAAGAGGTGTTGTACCACCATTCAGCTAATGGTAACCATTGAACCCATTGATGTTGTCGGTCATACGCAAAATTCCTCAAATATGATTCTAGACACTTGTTGACCACTTCCGTTTGGCCATCCGTATGGGGATGATAGGTTGTACTAAGTTGCAATTGGGTTCCCTAGAGCCTGGATAATTCTTGCCAGAAATTGCTAGTAAAAGTTGGATCACGATCAGAAACAATAGAATGAGGCCTTCCATGGAGTTTGAAGATATTATCCATAAAAAAATGAGCCACTGTAGATGTTGTGAGTGGGTGTTGAAGAGCACATAAATGAGCATATTTGGAGAGACGATCCACTACCACCATGATAACTGACTTATTTCTTGATTTGGGTAAGCCCACAATGAAATCCATAGAAATATCCATCCAAATAGTAGGTGGAATCAAAAGTTGTTGGAGTGTTCCAGGAGTTTTGACAGTCTCTCCCTTATTGCGTTGACATATATCACATTCTTCCATAAAGGTGTGTACATCTTGTTTCGTACCTTCCTAGAAGAAATAGTGTTTGACCCATTCATAAGTTTTGGTAAAACCTGAATGCCCTGTAGTAGGAGAAGCATGAAACTCAGAGAGCACCTTGGATTTAAGGGTTGAATGTTTGATTAAATATAGGTGACCTTTATAGAGAAACTCTTCATTGTGCCCAGAGTATGCTGGAGCAACTTAGGGATCCTGTTGCGGTTTTTGGATGAGGCTGGAGATTTTTGGGTCTTGCAACCATTCCTGGAAAACAACCTGAATCCAGTCAGTGACAATGAATGAGAGGGAAAAGAGGGACCCTTCTTCTTCATATTTCCTGGAAAGAGCATCAACCACCACATTTTCTTTTCCCTTTTTGTAAATTATCTCATAATCATATCCAAACAACTTGGTCACCCATTTTTGTTTCTCTAGGTATGAAATTTGTTGTTCCAGGACGTACTTGAGGTTTTGATGGTCTGTTTTAATTTGGAAGTGTTGACCTAATTATAAGGGCACCATAGATCCATTGCATGGAAAATAGTCATCATTTATTTTTCATAGATCGATTGGCCCAAATGTCTCTCTAACAATTGTTTACTGGTGAAAGCCAAAGGTCTTCCATATTGCATGAAGACTACCCTGATTCCCCTCCTTGATGCATCACATTCCAGAACAAAGGTCTTGGTGAAATCAAGAAGGGCCAATACATGAGTGGTGCACATAGCGTCCTTCAAGGCTTAGAAGGATTGGTTTATTGTTGGATTCCAACTAAAGGCATTCTTTTTAAGGAGAGATGTTACGAGGGTTTCAATTTTTCCATAATTTTGAACAAAATTGCGATAATATCCTGTTAAACCCAAGAAATAATGCATACTTTTAATAGTTTTAGGGTGAGGCCAATTCTTCATAGCTTCGATTTTCTTAGGATCCACCCTTACACCATCCTTGCCAACAATATGACCAAGGCACTCAACTTCAGAGACGCCAAAAGAACATCTAGATTGTTTGAGGAAAATTTTGTTGGTACAGTTTGAGGCTGCATAATAGTGAGGGTTTGATGTCTGGTTGATGTGAGGGTTTACTATACATGATTATGATTGTTTTCATATGTATGGTACATGATTAGAGAAACATAGTTGTACATGGTTTGAGTTATATTCTTGTGATATTAGGTATGATATCTATGTTATCAGATATGATCTGTTGAAGAGATTATTGGTATAGGTTGTCAGTACATGTTGGTACGGGTTGAATATGGGTTATTGGTACAAGATGACTACAGTTTGTTGGTACATATTGGTATAGGTTTATAGTGGAATATTTCACAGTGATAGAGTGACAATGGTTTCATCAATTATTTGGCACTTATATTTCAAGGTGGTTGGATGGGGAAAGGATGGTTGGTTGTATTCATAGAACATAAGAGGTTGTATCCTACTTCTGGTTGGAGCCATAGAATTGGGGAGTTTAAGCTTCCCTCAGGTTGTAGCCTAAAAATATAGGGGGTTGGAGCCTCCTTCCAATTGTAGTTGGAGAACAAAGGAAGTTGGTTCTTCCAACAGATATACTTCTTAAATACATATAAGAAAAATCATTATGTGGTTTTCTCCTGCGTTGGGTTTCCACGTAAAAATATTGTTGTACTGTGTATGTGTATGATTTATCATTGTTCATGGTTTATTTATTCTGTACTTGTTGAATGATATTGGTAAATTGATCATAAATTTAGAAACACTTATATATTGTGGTTAAAAAGGATTAAAAATATCTATTATTGATCCCCCCCCCCTCTCCACAATCCAACAATTGGTATCAGAGCAGGTACTTCAATAGGAATTTTAACCACTGGAAGGATATCATGGATTACTCTAATCTTGGGATACCACAATTTGATTGGGAATATTATTCCTTCTGGAGCAGAAGAATGAAGACACACATACATGAAATAGGATTTTATGTTTGGCGATCAATAGTATATGGATAAAAAGCACCAACCATTCCTCCAACAGATAAAGATGGAAAGAAATTTGAAGAAAATAATTCAAGAGCCACAAGTTCACTCCTGAATGGTTTGTCTAAATCAATATACACCAAATTTATGCACTGTGATTCTACATAAGACATTTGGGTCAAACTGAAGAATATATGTGAAGGATATGATAAAGTCAAGAAAGTTAAACTTCAAATGTTTAGAGAAAAGTTCGAACAATTGAAGATGAATGAAGATGAAAACATAACTGCCTACTTTCTATGAGTTGATGAAGTAGTAAACAATATCAAAGGTAAGGGAGATGAGGTAAACGAATAGTTCGTTGTCAAAAAGGTATTGATATCCCTACCAATGAGATTTGATTCAAATATCTCAACACTAGAAGAGAGATAGGATCTAGATACACTAACCATAGATGAGTTGCATGGGACACTCATAGCTTGTGAGATGAGAACATAGCAAGACAATCCAGTTACAAAGGAAGCAACATTCAAAGCATCCAAGAAGACAAAGAAAATGATAAAGAAAAAGGCAAAGCCATATAGTAGCAACAGTGATATCTTAGAAGACGATGAAGAAGTAGCCAACTTCGTCAGAAGGATGAAAAAGGGAACTGGCAAATATAGAGGTAAGCTTCCATTGATTTGTTTTAATTGTGATGGTACTTGTCATTTTGCTAATAAATTTCCCCATAAGAAAAAGAAAATAAATGAAGAAGATGAATCTAAGAGTAAACAAATATACAAAGGCAAAATAAATAAAAAGAAAATTTTCAAGAAAAACCTTTGCACCAAAGAAGACAATTCCTCATCAGATGAAGATGAAGTCAACAATAGTGATACAAAAAGGGTTTTATTCATGGAAGTAGAAGACTTCGATGAAGAAGGCACCGAAGAAGAATATGAAGAGGCATAATTTGATTACAAAGAAGAATTGTTGAGTGCCATAGAAGTTATAAAAGGGGAAAATAGTAAAAACAAGTCACTGCGGGAAGAACTAAAAGGAAAAGAGGGAGTTTAGAATTACAACTCTGAAGAACTAGATTAGATGATCACTAAATTAAAAAAAAGTAGAGGAAGACAAGAGAATTGAAGAATCACTCAGAGAATAGTTAGAAGAAAGAGACATGATCATTGGGAATTTGGAAACAAATATTGTCATATTGAGAAAACACCTTCAGAAGAAAAACATGTAGAACAACTCTAAAGTTTTGGACAAGATTATTAGCAGTCAAAGGCCACATCATGACAAGTCTGGACTAGGATACAACTAGATAGAAAAGGGATCAAGCTCCAAAACAACATATCAAGAAACAAAACCAAGAAGCTTCGTAGAGACAATCAGAGGATCTCCTGGGAAGGAAGAAGATGATAATTTTCATAAGAAAGATAAAAAAGATACTCCACCACCCAGAAGATTCATATTTTAGAATCAGGAGCAGTAAAAAACAAGAAGGCCTAAATAAGAAGAAGGGTTATGTAACAACCCTAGTTAAATAGATGCATAGGGATTATTAATTACAATTAATTTGAAAATCTGACTGCCCTAATTTGTTAGTTAAACAATAATTTTTTCTTAATAATATTAATTAATTAATTAATTATTAATTACTTGTTCACATCTGTTAATGATTAATTAATTAATTAATTGACTCATTAATTAATCGAGTAATGA
>SNQJ01S0046315.1:0-11750 GCA_010110895.2 Picea sitchensis
TCTACTAGATCTCAACAAAATGAATTAGTAATCTTTAGGGTGGTGATATCACCCCTCGCTCATATATGATACAATGGAATAAAAGTAATCAATCATATATACAAAATGGAAATGAAACTACAAATACACTACCTTAGCATGATATGCAGATGGTATATACAATGAATGCAAATTCCTACCTAACTTACCTCTACTTACTTGTTGGTTGAATGTTAGGTGTAGTCAAATAACCAGTGAAACCATCCTAGTAATGTCTCATAATACCTTCTTATGTACTTCATCATAAACCAAAACAATGATAAGTCAAGCACAAAAATAACATGAGTTAGAAAATGTATTGTATCGTCGGAAATCGTAAAGTCTAGCTCATGGAGGCGGGAGGGAGGGACAAAATTATGCCAAGTCACACTCTTAGGAAAGTACTCAATCCATCTCATAAAGGGATCGTGAAAATTCAAAGGTTTAAAAGATTGACTCAAAGAGTCCGAAGGTTGGCTACTTTGGTCATCTTCACATTCTGAGGTCTAGGGAGGGACTAGTAAGAACCCAGAGGATGATTGACAATTTCTTGAGGGAATGTTGAAAGATTGAGATAATAAACTTGTTCTTGAGGTATTCAAAATACCCTTGAATTCTAAAAGTAAACTTTGCCTCGAATAAAACTCAAGACAAGGGACATGTTTCCCAACTACACCCTTAATGACACAGCGAGGTAAAGTAATTGAAGGGGCTAGAGAACCTTATCACAAGTATCCAGATTTGGGCAAGAAATGTCCTCATCTCTATCAAGATATGAGCACAATGGTGGTTGATAATATTCTTCATAAAATAAATCCAAGTTCTCAAAGGACTACTCATCAAAATATTCAAGGTATGACCAAAAATCATTAGGGGAAAATAGAACTAGATCACCCTTGGAGATGTCTGTAACTGTATCATTTCCTTGTTGCCAGATGTCAGAATCATTAGTAACCTCATATGATAGTTGTAAAGGAAACATTTGGAAATGTCCTTCCATGTAATAAATTGGATCCTCATTAGAACCAATCACATCCCACTTACGTCTTCGAACATGTATGAACTCATCAATATTATCAACAATGTCACTACCTTTATCATAACATGAAGGATTTAATGCATTCAAGGGCCCCTCTAGTACTTCTTCACTCTCCAAATCATAAAACGAAGAATTATCAAAATCTTGGAAATGGAAATGACTTACTATGTTAACTTCTTGTTGTGCAGGAGCATCAATGGCTTGGATGGCTTCATCAAATGGAATAGGGTCCAGTACATCATACCCAAGACTCATCTCTTCATCTTCATTAGAAAATGAAGGAGCTAGATCTTCCAAGTGTTCCTTTACTTCTTCACCTTATGAATCATAGAACAAAGTGTCATAAAAAAACTGGAAATAAAAATGACTCACCTCATTCTCTTCATCTTGTGCAGGAGAGATAGGATCTTGGAGAGCTTCATCGGACAGAGGAGAGGTTACTAGTGCTTCATCCTCATAATTCACTTCTCTAGTCAAATATTTACTGCATTCTATTGAATCATGGGAAAAATATTGCTCCTCTTCAAGGGGTTGACATATTTCATCATAAATCTCTCCTTCTATATCAGAGGGTTCTTGGTATTGAATATGGTATACATCCCTGATATCTTCCACAATCTCAATGGTGAATCCTTCGTTCTCTAAGGCTATTGTGAGAATTTGAATGGCATCTTCATATGTCTGGCATTGTGGTTTGAAAAATTCAATAAACCTACTGATGAGGTCTACGAAAGATGATATACCCATATCTTCACAACAACCCTTAAACCAATCTTGCAAAAAATATGGCAGATAAGGTATGAACAATTTTACCAGAACATCCTCCCCTTCCCATTCTATCTCGCTTATATGCTTCAAGAACTCTACAATGTGAGTAATTTGGAGGCCTCCAAATATTGGAGATTTGTTCAACCATTTTGCGTCAAAGTAATTCAGGTATCCTTGAAAACTTTTGAAATCAATAGTCGGATACACTTTTTCCCAGGGCGCCATGATCCCATAACTTGGAAATATCACAAAATTGAGAGTAAGGTGGCACCTTGGAAAAGGTTAGTTGAGTCGATAGATATCCTCTTAAGGATTATCAAAGGGATGATGGAATCACCTTCAATGGAGTCATCAGGTAAGCTCTATGAAAATAAGTCTTTGGATAAAGGCTTATCGAAAAAGTGTCATTGAGGAATATTGACTCAATGTTCCCCGACAACAACACCAAAATGTTATCGCACAATGTGTACTTGCCCAAAATCCCAAGGCAAGTGGGTACACAATTGGCGTAACTAGGAATAAAATATCACTATCACCTTAATAGGTGATCCCTTTCTATTTAGGAGTATGTCAAGACTATCCCAGGGGAGACGTCCCCGGTGACCTAGGGATTTGAGAAGGCTAAGGCAATTAATCACAAGGAAACCCTTCCCCTCTCACAAATCACACAAATCAAAGGGTTCTTTATGTCTTATATAGATGAAGCAAATAAATAATATTGTGTACCTACCCAGAACAAGACAACAAGGCAAAAATGGGCACTTTCCAAGTACCAAAATGAAGTTCGTGCTTCATAAGACAATGAACCTTCAAAAAGTGAGCTAGTTGATATGAATTTGCAACAATGCAACAATTTATAACAACAATTAATATTTTATAAAAGCCACAAGAATTATGCCTTGAAAGTGCTTGAAAACAACAATAAGAAATAGCTTTAACCTAGATGAATGATAAAAGATTGTCACAAGCAAGTTTGGCAATGTCTAGCTAGCAAAATAGGTCACTTTTGCAGAGAATTTGCTGTAGTAATATGGCTGTAGCAATCTTTTGCAACAACAACAAATTCTAATGGTCAAAAGTGCAAGAAAAATGATCTAGATTTTATGAGAAGAACAAAATGAATATAGATTAATAAAATATGTTTAAAACATAATAACAAAGATACAGTAAAGTTGGTTTTCTATTCTAAGGAAATAAGCTGAAACTGTAAAATGCAGCGGAAAACAAGCTTGTTGGAATGGTGGCGGCTTATCTCTGAGAAGAGATGTGACAACTGCGCTCATTCGAAAGAAGATTATTACAATGAGGCTCTGAAGGCCTTTTTACAATAAATAGGAACGCCAAAAACCCTAGACATCCAAAAACCTAACCCTAGGAGATGAAGCGCCAAAAGTAATGTGGACCCCGTTTGGGTAAGTTAGTACATCAACTTCTTGGGGTCGTAACTTTTGCATACGATATCCGTTTTAGGCTCACGATAGCCTGTTGGAAAGGTATCACCGAGGAGATTCATTTTGGGGGCTCAATCAAATCCTTTTCTAATAATTGAGAATCTCAATCCCGAAAAACCTTCATTTAGGCCCTTAAAATGGCCCCGAAAGTTAAAAACTGCTAAAAATAGTAAATTGCTAAAATTGCCAGAAAAATGTTTTGATCGAGTTGGAAAAGGTGGGTGGCCACCAATATCCACTTGGATCAATTCTCCTTCCTTAGGAAGCAATGGTATCCATTGCGTTGATTTCCCCCAACAGATGAGGAAATTTCTACTGAATTTGGCTCCGGGTGAGCAACTTGCCTAGATAAAGCTAGATCCTTTGTTGTCGAGTGCCCTTGATCTGTGTGTCCACAATCTGATAATTGGATTCCTGTTGCATGCATTCAGGGTTGAGATTTGTTGGTGTCAACTTATCTACTATCTCTGAGGTGTCCAATAATGGTGGGAAATATGGCTGAAGGAGAGCCATGTTGAAGATTGGGTACAGGCCAAGGAAAGGGGGAATGTTGAGCTCAAAAGAAATGTCACCGACAACCTTGTTGATGGTGTAAGGCCCATAACGGAGTGGGTGAAGCTTCCGATGGGGACCTGTAAGGTGTTCTTTCTGCAAGTGCAACCAAAATTTGTCTCTCACCTGAAACTTATGTGGCACCCGATGTTGATCATGGCGCTGCTTGTACTTGGCATTAGAATTCTATAGAATATCCTGAACCTGTTGGTGGATGTGCTGGATCTGCTCAATGAACCAGGTGGATTTGTCAGCCTCTTGTGGAGCAGGGGATGATTCGGTCGAGGTGGTCACCAAGGGTAGTTCAACATCCATGGGGCCCAATGGTTGGAATCCCAAACCCACCTGAAAGGGGCTATGGCTAGTTGAGCTATGCAGGGCTCGGTTGTAGTTATGATGGACATAGGGAAGACTCTCATCCCATGTGCGGGGGTGTTTTTAATTATTCATGCGTATAATATTTACTATCATTTGATTGACGAACTTAGTTTGGCCATCTGTCTGGGGGTGGAAGGCAACAGATTTGGTGAGCTTGGTATCTAGTAGTGACCAGAGGCTCGACCAAAATGTGCTGAGGAACCGACTGTCATGGTCTGATATAATGGTTTGTGAGATCCAAAAATGTACCCATACTCATTCAAAGAAGATCTTGGCATTGGATTCTGCTGTGATGTTATTCTTGCAGGTGACTAGAATCGCCATCTTGGAAAAATGATCAACAACCACAAAAACACAGTCATTTCCCCTCTTGGTGGACGGGAGGCCCGACATGTAGTCCATTGAGATGGATTCCCATGACCTATCAGGAGTAGGTAGATGGGTGTACATGCCCTGTTTCTTAGTGTTTGGTTTGGAAATAATGCAGGCAGTGCAAGACTTTATATACTTGCCGACATCCTGTCGAAGTTTTGGCCAGTAGAAATTTTTCTGCAACACTACCATTGTATTTTGGATGCCAAAGTGTCCTGCCACCCGACTGTAGTGAGATTCTCAAATTAGCTTCGCGTGCTCGCTTGATGGAATGTAGAGATGGTCTAGACGATACAACAACTCATCTTGAATATGGAAATTAGTGACCACTAAGTTGGAGCCCACAATTTGGTAAGTGGTGGAGAAGTCAGAGCCAGTCTCATAGAGGTGGGGCCATCCGGAGGTCTCGTGGCCGCAAGAGTCTAGCACCATGGTGACTGACGCGACTAGAGGTCAGCTGAGGAAATCAACAACTCGATTGGTACTTCCTATTTATACTTGATGTTGAGGTGGAACTACTGTAAGTATGTGGACCACTTCGGATGGCGGTCATTTTGGAATTTTCCTTGGGTCTGCATGAACTATAATGGCTTCTGATCAGTGTGGAATACTGTCTCCTTCCCAAGAATGTAATGTATCCACTGGTGGTAGGCTTGCACAATGGATTGCATTTCTTTGTCGTAAGTAGGGTACTTATAGACAACATATGATAGTGTCTCACTATGATATGCCACAGGGTGTCCCTGTTGAGTGAGAACGATGCCCACAACATAGTCTGAAGCATCTGTCTCGATCCCAAAGGAATGTTGTAGGTCCGGTAATGAAAGTACCGGGGATGAGCACAAACACTTCTTTAAGTCATCGAAAGCTTGTTGTTGGGACAGGCTTCACACAAATTTTTCCTTACCACCACCACTAGTTACTTGGATGAGGGCCCATGCGATATGAGAGAATCCCAAAATGAACCTGCGATACAAATTGGCGAGGCCCAAGAAGATCCAAATTTCAGTGAGTGTGGTTGGGGCTGGCCAATCATGGATGACCTAGATCTTGGCTGGATCCACATGCACACCATGCCGATCAACGATGTAGCCTAAGTAATGGACCCTGTCCATGTCGAAGGAGCATTTTTCCAAGTTTGCATATAGTTTATGCTACCGCAGGGTGTGCAGAACCTGCTGAATATGATGCAAGTCTTCCGCCCAAGTCTTGTTTTAGATGAGGATGTAATCCAAATATACCATTACAAAAGTATTGGTGAAAGGTCATAGGATATTTCCGATCATCCTCATAAAATTTGCTGGAGCATTTTTCAAACCAAAGGGCATGACCAACCATTCAAAAATACCTTCTTTTGACTTGAAGGCGGTCTTCCATACATCTATCTGTTCTATTGGGACCTAGTGGTAGCCAGACTTTAGATCAATCTTACTGAAGTATTTGACCCCCATGTGCTCATCAAGGAGGTCTTTGATTCAGGGAGTCAAGTACCGGTTTCAGACTGTGATTTTATTCAGGGCCTGATAATCAATGCAAAGTCCCCAGGTCCCATATTTCTTCTGCACCAACACGATTGGGCTCCCACAAGGCGATGACCTGGGACGTATGTGCCTTGTTGGCTATTCTTTATTCTCTAGTTGGTTTTATCGACCTGTCTATCTAAGTTATTGACCCAGGGTTCATGTCTTTCAGGTTACCAAAAAATCCTCTAAAACTATTGGCCCTTCTGGTAAACCAGAAGGCAACACAATACATAGAATGCACTGCGCAGTCTCACCCAAGATAGATTTAAATGGGTGGCTGTAAGACTCAGGTGTTTATAGCCTAGGATTGAATATGAGATAGGGGGTTATTAACCAGATCCATGCACTACGAACTATGAAGGTAATCTACCTATTCCTCATGGGTACATATTTCCATTACACAGGTTACTTCCCGAGCAACATATTCATGTTCCATAACAATATATTAAATCATTTATTAAGCATAACAATAAATGCTGAAAGAAAGTAAAGAGATGCATACATTCATCACATTACACAGTTATTACTGTGGTTCACCCCCCTAGACTAAGTCCACAAAGATTTGGCTCTTGGCTATTTTATTATGGCAGTTTTGCATTTCTGATGCCACGCGCTTACAATTCCCCTCTTATGGGTAAGATATATATGAGGCGAACTAGATCACACCAGGATTTACAACCTGCGAACTAATCCTCAGATCTACCTTCTCTCCTCCGTTCTAGCTCAACAACTTTCAAAAATGGTACATAACAGTATTGCATAATGCCTCCATTCATGTATTACTCTAATGGAATGTTATAAGAACCCGAACCCTTACAAAACAATACACTTACTGTAAAACTGCCAACCTAATATATTAAACTCAATCAACCAACAACCTCTATATGATACCTACGTATCTATATTTATACATTTCGGGCTCTTCAACCATTTACAAAGAATTACCAAAACCCTAACCCTATCGACGTTAGGTCTTCCTCCCATGCACACGTGTTGTTCTTCCTCCAACTATTGCTTTCCTTGTGCACACTTTCTTGCATGCGCGCGTGCTATTTTTCTCCAGCTGTTACTTCCATTTCTGCACGCTTTCTTTCACACGATCATCCTTCTTTCCACTTCGTCCTGGTGACAACACCCCCCCAACACTGACATGTGACTCGTCCAGAGTCGCCTATTCTTTCTGAGCTGTGTCGATCTCCTCGGTGATCGTCTGGAACTTTTCCTTTAGCTCTGTTGCTTTTGTCTGTGCTTGCACGGTCTTCTCCTTAATGGTATCCACTACCTGAAATACCACTTTGTCGCTCATTAATCCTGCACATTCTGTCTGTGTCTGTGCTATCTGTGTTTGAGATCCTTCTGCCTGTGCGAGTACTTTTGCTACCTGTTCCTGCAGTGGTTCTATTTGAGCCTGACGCTCTGGTTTCTACGTTTGCATTGTGATAAGTTATGCCTACATCTTCTTCAGATATTGTGTCCCCTTGACACGTTCTAGGATTGGTATGGTCTTTTGCCTCTGTTTGAGTTCTTGGATTGCTGCATTGATCCTTTCCTCTTCCTTGTCCCAGCATTGGACCTGTGGATCCTCCTCTAGTTTTGTCCAAAATCGCGTTTCTTTATAGAACAAGTTAGTTGCCATGCTAAACTGTTTCTCTATCTCCTGTAGTTGCATTGTTGCTTCCTGCCTCCTTTGATCCTTCACCGCTGGTGGATTTGTTGGTGTGAGCTGTTCTCGGAGACCCTCAATCTCCTTCTAATATCGATCAGTTGCCTACGCAAGCTGGTCAATCTTTTCTACGGCTAGGAGTTCATTTCCTTGCGTAATGCTTCAGAGTTTCCCAAAAATTTCTCCCACTCTTCGTTCCAATTCATTCTTGCGTTCTTTCTCCTCCTGAGTTTCGGATTTGGCCTACTCGCAATATTTTTCCAGCGCTTCCTGCTTCTTTATTGCTTGCGGTAGCTCGACTAATTTTTTATGTGCTTGAGACTGCATCTCGTGGTTGATGCTAATCTACAATTTGTACAGTTCCCTTGATGGCATCTGCGTCAAGACCAATTGGATGTGGTCCAAATCCTTCAGTGGTGTCTGTCCCATGATTTCGTCCATTCGTAGCATGCTAGGTTTTATGTAGACCGTTGCATGGGCATGTGGCATTGGAAGGACTGGGTCTCGTTCTTCTACCTCCACTCTTTCATTGGTCTATGTTATCAACGACTCTATGCCTCTACTGCTACTTGCTCTCTGGGCCTCCCCAAGTGTCCTGAGGAGCTGTCCCATTTCTACCAGCTCTTTTTGCAGTTTATCCCTGTGATGTGCTGCGTGATCAAAGTCTTCTGCTATACAGTCATGGACCATTATGGTGATCGTTTCTCTATCGTCCTCTGTGATCGTATAGTCCAGTGATGCTCGTTGCGCCTTTGATTTCTTGCGCGCGCCTGCTGCTTGTACAACCGGTCTCTTAGTTCCCTCTGGTTCCTGTGTGATGGGATTTGGGGCGGTCTCCTGTGCTACCTTAGCTTGTTTTGGTTGTCCGTTGGTCTCTTTCTACCCCTTCTGGGTTCCTATCTTCTTTGACCCTTCATCTGCCTGAGTTAGCTTGTTTTGGCCTGTCCTTGGTTTCTTGGGCACTAAGATTTGAGGATGTTGTGTTTCCGCCTGCGTTGCCTCTCCTTATACTATTCTTTCCGGTACTTCCCGAGGAATGGATGCGATTCTCAGTTCATCAGGCCATTTTATGATGACCATGTCGATGTTACCCTCTATGATGCAGTAGTGCATCCATAGCCATTGTTTATATGGATCCTGCCTTGGTTGTATCCACATGGCTTGACGTGTAGCCCAGAAGTTAGCGAAGTACCCATATTGCGCGACAAACTCTGGTGTTATCCTCCATGAGCAGTTGATATCTTCATGTATGTCTCGTAGGTATGCTTCAAATACGATTCCATTCTCCCTCTTATGCCTGGCCTATGGCCCAGATTTCAGTAATAGATATCTCACTCCTGCTGGATGCGGTCTAGTACAAAAAATTACGTACTCTGGTTCTCGCCATCCCATGAAGGCTATGAGGGTGAGAAACCATGAGTAATGGAATTCTGTACCAAGGTCCTGCGCATCCTTTCATTCCACTTGGAAAAAGTTTAATAGATAAGGTGCCTAGCTCACAGAGGTGCCTTCTCTGCATTGAGCTGCAACTACGATGACTTCTGCTAGTACTTCGTCTTTGTGGCATTTTCTTAACAATTTACATGCTAAGATCTTTGTGCCCAATTGTGTCGCTGCATTGTTGACCCGTTTGATTATAATGCCTCTTGTTCCCCTGGGGGTACCATATTTCTTCTTCATTTCCTCTGCTAACACTTTCTCTTTGGATTTGTCATCCAAAATCAGCGTGGGATCCATGCCTTGACTTGGTAGTCCTGTTATCTGTGCGATAATATCATCAGTTATGGGGACGTGTTTGTCCAACCATACATCCCCTCTGTGTGTGACTGCTAATAGCTTCTTGACACATGTTCTTGCGTACTGGCCTCTGCCAAAATGTGGAAGTTTCAACAACCCTAAAATTCTTGTTCTGTCCAGTCCAACTACCCACTGATGTGGCTGGCTGATTGTTTCTCCAAGTTGGTTTACCACTATGTTCTGCATAAAAAACCTTGACGCAAGTTCCGAATACTTGGTTTCGTCTGATAAGTCATGGTAAGAATACTTGAGCTTCCCGACGTGACCCAGTAGTTGCATATCTACCTGTACTCCATCTGGTATGCGTGGTAGCACAATTTTTGTTGACGGTTTCTTACAAGCTGAGATTGGTCTCTGAACTCTGTCTTCCTGCTGTGGTGGCTAGTTCGAAGTTCCAACAATTCCCGGTAGCTCCTCTGTAAGACACTCAGGCCAAGCTGAGGTAGTTCTAGCAGTCTCCTCTGTTAGTTGACCTAGGCTGGGTACCTGTGACGCGTCTGGTTGCACTGCTTCTCCCAGATTTTGTGTCGTTCTGTTAACTTCCACGGTTGGTTCAGTGCTTTCTGGTTGCACTTCCTGTTGGATTTTGGCTTCCTTGTTCTTTGGCTCCTGCGCCACTGCTGGCGTATCCTCTTTCATGGACTCTTCTTGTGGCTGCTGAATCTCTTCCAGTATTGGTGTAGAGTTCATCAATATCATCTCTGGGGATGGGATCTCGTCGATATCGATGATCTTCAATTGTTGTTGCTTGTTTTCTTCCAGCGGTCCTTGTGACCTAGTTTGGACCCTGATTGGTCTGGCTGTCTGGCCTAGTTCTGCTGGCTTCGGTGGTGCCATAGTGGTGACTGTCGAATGTTTGCTGAGTTCTAATGACTTTGGTGAGCTCTGTAGTCTTTCTTTGTTCATTCTAGCTGCTGTTTCTCTCTCTCTGTTCTCCTTTCACGAATAGACTAGTTGCTTCCATGCTCCCGTGTTGTATGGGTTTGTCATGAAGCTTGTCGAGGACGCTTCCTCCATGATGTGATTAATGCAACATAACTGTGGGTTCAATGCATCTGCGACAGTTTCATACTTGCCATTACGCTTACTTTTCTGTTTCCAGTGCGCGTGTTTAATGTGATGTTCCATCAGTCCTTGCCATGCTTTAATTTCACTTAATGTTGTCATGTCATAGTGCTTTTGCCAACTTTCCATTTCTCGATTGTTTTTACTTGGTATGTAACCATTGTCCTTGTCTTTGCTACATTTGTGTTTCGAATTTCATGTGGATTTTCTATCTCTGGCGTGCTTCACGCTTTTTAGTTTTTTTTTTTTTTTACTGCCTGGTGGGTGGTCGACTATCCTTGTATAGCTTTAGTCAGCTCTCGTTGATCATTCCTCTAAGGTCTGCGCCTTCTAAATCTCTTAACTTCACATCTCCTCTATCTGTTACAGATTTTACCTTGTATGGTCCTAACCAATGCATTCTCAGCTTTCCTGGGTGCTGAAACGATTTGTTGTCATACAACAATACTAGATCTCCTTCCTTGAACATCTTCTTCTTGATGTGTTGATCGTGCCAAGCTTTGTCTCTGGACTTCTCCACTTGTTGATGGAATCCTACCAGGATTCAGTCTTCCTCCATTGATAATAGCTGATTCAGTCTTTCCTGTATTGCACCTCGTTCGGTCATTTGTGTGATAGATGCTACGCGTAAGCTGAGTACTAAAAATTCTAATGGCACTACTACTTCTTGGCCATAGACTAGTTTGAATGGTGTGTGCCCTGTAAAATTTTTGTATGTCATCCTATATGTTAGAAAAACAGGACCGCAGAGCAATAAAATAAAACAAATGTGGAAAACAAAACACAAAATATACACAATACAAGAGAGACACATATTTACGTGGTTCACCCAGTGTGGGCTACGTCCACCAGAGAAATAACCAGGTCCTTCCTTTATTATTATCCAACAAATGAAGGGATACAACCTACAACAAAACCCGCTGTAACTTCCTCTTCTTTCTCCCACAGTATCCTCTCTCAGAATACAATATTCACCATCATCCATAGCCGCAATACATTTCCCTCACAAAAGAGGGTTGCCTTCTAGGGAAAAAAACCCTAACAAAATCTCTACCGTTAGATCTGTGACCTTATAATGAACGTTCCAAATTTACAATGAAATTACAATATACTTTTATAAGGCA
>SNQJ01S0046315.1:11800-31229 GCA_010110895.2 Picea sitchensis
GAACCCCCACTGGGGGCCTGCTTGCCCCCAGACCCCCTAGCTGAGGGGATAGCCCCCCCGGACCCCGCAGAGGGGGTACCCCTCCTCTGCACTCCACCGCGTGGAAGAGTGTACATACTTCTGGGGTGTAAATACTTCATGGGGTATAAACACGACTGAAAGTAAAAGACCTTTGAATCAGGAAGATAATCAGTCTCCACAACCAACACTATACGCCCATAATACTGCTGGTACTTTGAGGTCCCAGTCATCTCTGTTGACGTTACAGATCTTTGTCAGTGCATTCTCTAGAATTTTGTTAAAGGCTTCTACTGTGCCATTCACCCGTGGATGATACGGTGTGATTTTCTGGTGGTGAACTTCAAACTCTTCGAGCATTGCACGGATGGTGCTATTTATGAAGTGTGTGCCTTGGTCACTCATCAAAACTCTTGGGCACCCAAACCTAGTAATTACTTATTCAAATAAGAAGTGTGCAACTGTATCTGCGCTGTAGTCTTTACTGGTGCGGCTTCCACCGATCTTGTTAGGTATTTCATCACTGTGATGATGTATCTTTCCCCTACTCTTTTGGATGGTGGGTTAATTGGTCCCACAAAGTCTATTTCCCATTTATCAAATGCCTTTAATTTCACTTGAGATCGTAACATCTCCTCCCTTCTGTTGGGTTTGTCGACCCTTTGATAGACATCGCATCTCTGACAATACTCTTTCAAGTCTCCGTGAATCGTTGTCCACCATAATCCTGCATGGAGTACCTTTTGCATGGTATATTTTCTTGCATAATGCCCTCCTGCCATTCCCTCGTGGGATTCTGCTAAAATTCTTGGTCATTCATGCTCTAACACGTACCTTCGTAAAATGCTATCTGCACCCATCTTATAGATGTCCTGCGATCAGTTGATAGTCGGTTGTGCGGACTACCAGGTTCTTCTTCTACATGGTGGTATATTCTTGCGGTGCATTACCTGTGCTCAAGTATTGGATGATCTCTGCAAAGTAGTCGTCAACAATCTGTACTGAGAATAAATGTGCATCCATAAAGTTGTCTTCTAATTTCGTGGGTTCTTCTCCATTTGTGACCCGTGATAGGTGGTCAGGTCCTGCATTCAATTTTCCTGGTTTGACTATTACTTCAAAGTCAAATTCTTGAAATAACAATAACCATCGACAGATTCTTCCCCCCAACACTGGCTTGTTGACTAGGTATTTCAGGGTTGAGTGATCTGTAAACATCTTAAAATGTTTTCCCAATAGGTAATGTTTGAACTTCTATAGTGCATAAACTATAGCTAGGCCTTCTCTTTTTGTCGTGTTATAATTCAGTTATGAGTCTGGTAGTTTTATTATTGCGAGTGCTACCGGGTGATCCAAGTCTCCTGCTCCTGGCTGCACTAAGATAGCTCCAAGTGCTATCGCTGATGCATCTACATGCAAATGGAATGTCTTTTCCCAGTCTGGAAATACTAATATCGATGCAGTAACCATCTTTTCCTTCAGAGTATCCAGACCGTGTTGACACTCGTCGTTCCATTGGTATTTTGTATCCTTCCTTAATATTTTTTCCATTGGTGTTGTGATCTACGCATATCCTTTGGTGAATTTCCTGTAGTATCATGTGTGTCCTAACGTTGCTCATAGCTGACAGACTGTTTTTGGTGCTGGTAAATTGATGATGACTGTGATCTTTTCTGGATCAACCAATAGCCCCTGTTTGCATACTATGTGGCCCAATAGTATCCCAAATGGTGTTCCAAATATGCATTTCTTGATATTCAGTGATATCTGACATTGTATGCATCGTTCTAGCATCAAGCACAAAACTTCCACATGGTTTTTCAACAAACTATAGACTGTCCAGTCATCTAGGTATACTTTGAGAAACCGATGGATGGATTGTTTAGATGTTGCGATAACCACTCTGGAGAATATTGCTGGTGCATTCTTCAGTACAAACGACATGGCTGTATATTGGTAAGATCCCAATTCCATCGTGAATGTGGTCTTGTATTTGTCCTCCTATGCTATCTTAATCTGATGGTAGCCTGAGAATCCAATAGTGAATGAGTAAGCTTCATGTCCCCCCACATTCTCTAACACTTCATCTGTGAATGCTGTAGGGAATGGGTCGTGTAGGCATGCATCATTCAATTTCCTCAAGTTGACTCATATCCTAATATCTCTTCCTTGTTTCTTGTCATGTACTACCATCATGCTTATCCATTCTGATTCCTCCACTAGTTCGATTATGCCGGCTTTGAGCATCCGGTCGATCTCCTCTTTAACTTTCTGTTTATATACGGGGTTCAGTCTATACAGTCGCTGTCTAATCGGTCTCGCTTCAGGTCTGAGTGGTATCTTCATCTCTCTCAGTTCTCCTTCTATACCCTTCATCTCTGTAAATGTTGTAGGAAACAAGTCGTTGTATTTGCGCAACAACTCCGTGATGCTTTCTACTGTTGGCTCATCCCAATAGTCTCCAATGTTGTCCATTTTGGGATTTTCATATTTTCCGATGTTAACTTTATTTACCTTGATGGGCGCGAAAATGAATTCGGATTCTATGGGTGGTCCCTCCAAATCTCTTTCGCCTTCTACTTCTTCAATCTGAATATCGCGCGGGTCATCTTGGTTTGGTGCTTCCTCCTGTACATGGTAACATGATAGTAGTTACTTGACTGTCTGCTTATTCCACTGCTTTTCTTCTGTGATAGTTTCTATTTCTGGTTCTTTGATGAATATTACTCCTCTTATCCGTTTAAGGGATGCATCTATGTTGGGGTTCTCATGCTCGAATGAGAAAGTGACTAGGAAGTTCTGCTGCAATATTCGCCATGTTGTAGTTCCTTTGCGCAATTCCTGGTCTGTGTATCAGTTCGCTGGTATGCCCTCTAAAGTATGTGTGAAGTGATGAGGCCATTCCTCAGGTGGTGTCATTTTCCATAGCGTTCTACACGTCTCCAAGTGCTCCGATGGTGCTTTGTGTCCATTGTACTTTTGTTGTTTGTTGTTTTTCTATTATGCACCGAACCTTATGCGCAGTAACCACTTACATTGATACCAGTCTGTGATAGTCACTTTGTGCGCACCCCACCGTATTGCAGGTGTGGCCTTGAGTGCTAAGTCAAGTGCTAGCAGTCTCTGGATCTCTAACACTGCTTCTTTGTGTTGTGTCATTAATGTTTCCAAATCATTTAGTCCATTGAAACTGGGTGGTTCTCTGATTTCTATGCCTATCCACCGTACTGCGTGGTTTATTCTTGCACATCTTCTCGTGGATACTTTGTGTAGTCTTTGCTGCCAGTTTTCTAACCCGGTGTCTAAGTCTGTTGCGCATGAAGTAACACTCCGCCAACTGAGCACCCCGTCTGCAGTTGGGTTTACATAATCCTCATCGCACACAATTGTCCTGTACAATTGGCCGATCTCCTCTAAGTCCAGGCAAGTGGGTTCTATGAACCTCTCCCCTTCTGATGGATCTAGTGGTGCTATGACCCTGTAATATCTAGATTCAAATGTCATTTTACTTGTTTTCGAGTTAATTACGGCTTGGTTGTCAAACGCCCAATCTAGACCGAGTAGTGCCAGGTACGGTGTTGTGCCATATATTATTTTGATAACTTCAAAGTCTTCTTTAGTTGGCACTCCATCCAGATCTACTTTTACTCCTTTCAGTCTACCTATTGGTAGGACTCTATGCTGGTTTGCTAGTTTTAATTGGACATTTGAGTATCCCAATGTTGGCTCTCCCATGCACTGCCAAGTCTTCTTGGGTAGCACATTCACTTCGGATCCTAGATCTAGTATAATGTCTCCCGTATTGAAATCCCCAATGTTAGCATTCAGTCTAAATTCCCTAGTTGTTCTTCTTCGGGTGTGTAGGTGATTGGCGGTTTTCGGTTCTAGATTTTGTTTCGTCTGGCTGGTACATTTCTCTAGTATGTTTTGAAATATTTTCACAGATGAAGGATCACTTAATAATTTTACGCATGATTGTAAAAAACCTTTGATTGTACTTACTTGTCCCTTGGGTTGCATTCCATTGGTATGGTCCAATGATGGTCGCATCTCATATTCTGAGACTTCCTTGACTGGTTGCGCAGTTGAAGTTGACGTTGTGTCCTCCTTCTGAAATTCTTGTCTGGCTTCCCTAAAATCTCCTTTTCTTTAGGCGCGTCGAACTGCTTCTTGGGGCCAATGTTCTTCTGTATCCATTGGTATTGTGCTGGTTCTTGTCAGACTGCGTCCTTTCCTATTTTAATTCCTCGATGAGTGACTATATTGATGTTCTGTTCATCATCCCTTGCTTCGGCTAAAATCCATTGAACATTCTGATTGTTCTGGTTCCTCTTTTCCTATATATTTACTAATAGTCTCGTACATTCTTCTGTCTCATGATCTGATGAACGACAATACATACAAGTGACGTGTGACTGGTCCTTTACCATGTCCGAAACCTCATCTGTCTTGTCCTCCTCCTCGATAGCCTGCTCGACCACCTCTCGACGCGTTATACTGTGGTGCCTGATTATACTGTACGATATTATACTGGGGCTATGCCGGGTTGTACTGCGGTTGCGCGTTATTGTATGGTTGCTGCGCAGTATTATACTACTACTGCACAATGTTGTATGGGGCTGGGGCTTGGTTGAACTGGGGCGCTGCTTTCCTGGTCATCATTTCAGCCTGTACTCTATATGCATATGCAGTTCTTTTCCGCATCAGCTCCATAGTTATACATTCTTTATCGTCATGGCCAACTGACTTGCAAAAGGTGAAATATTAACTCTTTGGGACTCTATGGTATTTCTGCATCATCATGCAGTAATAAGGGTTGTGACCTAGTTTCTTGCATATTTCGCACCATAATCCTCCCTGTGGTAGTGGGTTTGGCATACCTTTTTCCATATACTGTGAAAATGTTGGGAATTCGTTCTTTTGGTGTCCTTCCATTCTGCATGTGGTGCACCAAACGACTTCTCGTTTGTCCTTGTTTTTATTTTGGTTCAACTGAAATGTTAGATTCTTCAAATCCTCCTTCAATTCTTCAATAGTTGGGTCTGTCTGCTAGTACTGGTTCTCTTCCAGTTGCAAGGCTACCTGCAGAGCCTCTACCTGCGTCTGAAACTTCTGCTGTCGTAAGGGATATTTTAGATGTGGGAGTAGTGAGTTGACAAACAGGAGTCAGTGCTACATCTTAGTCATAATGTATTTTAGTTTTCCCTTCAGTTGTTTGAATCTCTGATCAATCTCCCATACAGATTCTCCTGGTTTCTGTCTTATCTCGATCATCTCATTCATGTACTGATCCTCTGAGCTCATCTTATGGAACTCATTAATCAATAGCTTCTTAATGTCTTCCAGTGTCCTTGTCATCCCAGGGGCATTGTTTATGTCTAGACTCATGTACCAGTCTAGTGCGCGGTCTCTTAGTGTGATTAATAACTGTGCGAGTTTGGTATCTTCATCAGTGATCTGTTTTGCCTCCCATATCTTTGCACACATGAACAAGTGATTTTCAGGATATTCTGTTGCTTCTCCTCAAAATTATGGTAATATGATAGTGGGATCATGTCCTACCATTCTAAATACTGAACTACTACATCCGCCGCGCGGTGTATATACTTGACTAATATTGCATGAAATGGCTCCTTCAGTTGTTTCTCCTATGGTAGATGTACTTCTTGATGTCAGACTTCCTCCGAACTTCGGTTGTCTAAACGGTGGTGTTCTCTTTGGTGTATTAGTTCCACATGGGTTTATGGGTTCCACACTGACATTAATATGGATATGCGTTGTTCTTGATGACGCCAAGATCCACTTGAGCTAGTCATCATCCATCAATATCGGGTCCAATAATTTCTCCTTCTTGCCTTTATCCTCACCTTCATCCATTTATCCTCTCTCTTCCAGTGCTTCCCCCCTTCCTCCATGCACGTAGAGAAGTCTAACTGTCTGATTCCATTGTCATTACACCTCTGTTATATAGCAATATTTTAATATAAGTATACAGTGATCAAATGTAACTTCCTCGAGGTCCACGTAGAAATTATTGCTCTGCTGCGCTGTATGACTTCACTGTGTCAATTGCAAAGTGTGTGATGAAGCCTGCCACAAGACTATCAAGCCAAAATTCAATCACGCGAGTGAATTTGTTGTTCACCTGCTGTAACTGCTCAACCTATAATGGGGTCCAATCGAGCTGTCGGATCCGGTTCGTTGCGTGGTTATCTTTCAACCCTTAGTATCCATGCCTACAGTAGGTGGGGAAAATCATAGCAAAAGACTTCGTGTAAATCTGTAAACACGTATTTATCCATATATTTGTGAGGTGTGATGCTAGAGTTTCTATTGTCTTTATGGGAAAAATCTAGCTCTTCGTGGGGTTCCAAGGTCTCAACATTCCCTTCTAATGGCTCATTGTTCTTTTGTTTCGCTCATTGGTTTCTCGTTCACTCTATCTCGCCTACTCAGTCCTCTCTTGTTCCTCCTAACACGACAACGAAACCATTTGTTGGCTATTCTTTATTCTTTGGTCGATCTTCTCGACCTTTCTATTTGATTTATTGACCCAGGGTTCATATCTTTTAGGTTACCAACAAAGCCTCTAAAACTATCGTCCCTTCTGGTAAACCAGATGGAAACACAGTACACAGAATGCACTGCGCAGTCTCACCCGAGATAACTTTAAATGGGTGGCTGTAAGTCTCAAGTGTTTACAGCCTAGGATTGAGTATGAGATAGGGGTTTATTAACCAGAGCCATGTACTATGAACTATGAAGGTAATCTACCTATTCCTCATGGGTACATATTTCCATTACACAGGTTACTTCCCGAGCAACATATTTCTTTTCCATAACAATATATTAACTTATTTATTAAGCATAACAATAACTGTTGAAATAAAGTAAAGAGATGCATACATTCATCACATTACACAGTTATTACCGTGGTTCACCCCCCCTGGGCTACGTCCACAAAGATTTGGCTCTTGGCTCTTTTATTATGGCAGTTCTGCATTTCCGGCGCCACGTGCTTACAATTCCCCTCTTATGGGTAAGATCTTTATGAGGCGAACTAGATCGCACCATGCTCTACAACCTATGAACTAATCCTCAGATCTACCTTCTCTCCTTCATTCTAGCTCAACAACTTACAAAAATGGTACATAACAATATTGCATAATGCCGCTATTCATGTATTACTCTAATGGAATGTTATAAGAACCCAAACCCTTACAAAACAATACAGTTACTGTAAAACCGCCAACCTAATATATAAAACTCAATCAACCAACAACCTCTATATGATACCTGCGTATCTATATTTATACATTTCAGGCTCTTCATCCATTTACAAAGCATTACCAAAACCCTAACCTTACCAACATTAGGTCTTCCTCCCATGCATGTGTGTTGTTCTTCCTTTAGCTGTCGCTTTCCTCGTTTTCTAACAGAGAGCGACGATAGACTGGCCCATTGGTTAGCAATGTACCTGGGATCAAATAGATGGGATGCTTGACCTAGGAGTGCAGAGGTACCCCGGTAGGAGAGGAGAAGATATCTGAGTATTCTTCCACAAACTTATCCACTTGCTTCTGTTGTGTGGAGAGATTGACCGCGGAGGCCCTGGATATGGTTGCGGTATTTTGCTCACTTTGAGAGAAAATCACGAAGAAGATGAATTTCTCGGTCTAAGAGATGACCTTCCTGCATTGCTTGGTAGAGATCAAGAAAATAACACTAGGAGGGACTGCCTTGGGTATCTTGTATAATTTCCTGTTCAAAGTAATAATAACACTATGAGGCCTAGAATCATATACAACATGATGTTTCCATAAATAACGTTGGCCCAAAAGAACATTACAAAATTTGAGAGGAGCTACATCACACAATACCTCGTATTTGAAGGGCTTGATGCTTACGACAATCAACACTGTTGGATGACGCGAAGATTGCTTCCTTGGCGGAGCCATCCAATGGTGTAGGGTTGTGGGTGCGACGTTTTCGACATGGACAACCGCTTGATGACCTTTGTTGAGATGAGGTTCTTCTGGCTACCGCTATCAATGATGAAGTGCAATGGGGTGTCTTTTACCCACATATGTGAATGGAAGAGGTGCTCGCCTTCTTCTGGCTCGTCTGGTTCACCATGATGGAGCTTGGTGGTAGCAATGGTGGAACTAGGTTCCACGTCAATGATCTGTCTTCCCATTTCTGGTTTTGACTCAGAGTCAGAATCCGCATTTGATTCAGAGGCTTTCACTTCGGCCACCAGCGACTGCGTTGAGCGGCAGTCAACACTGTTATGCCAAGGGATCTTATGGAAGTTGCACCACTTCCCGATATCTTTCTTTGTCTTTCTGATGTCCTTATTTGCTTGCGGCTTAGACTGGTTTTTCTGATATTGTCCATATTTTCTATGTCCTTTGGTCTGTGGGTTGGGGCCGCCCCTTCCTGGCTTTTACTGTGAGGGGTTCTTAGGTCCAAATTGCCACATCTTTTGTTTGAGCTTCTGCTCGATTTCAAGGACATATCGATAGGCTGTGCCCAAGGACGAGATTCCCATAATTCCATTTCAGTCTGGATGTATCTATGCAGAGCACCAGAAGTCACTCTGAATCTTTGATATCCACTTGGTGCACAACATATGGAAGATATTTGTGAACTCTGGCACTACTTGGTCTCTTTCTTGCCATAGTGTGGTCCATTTGGTATACAAGTCATCATAACTTATGAAAGGGTAGTATTGTTCCTTAATAGCATCCCTGAAGGATTCCCAGGTGGCCGCGACTATAAATAATGAGGGTTCCTCTGTTTCCTTTTTCTCACAGAAAGTTTCCCACCAATCATTGACATGGGGAATGCCTTTGAGGAGTGCAAAAATAAAATTTTCTCTATTCAAAAAGTTATGGATAGAAAAATATCATTCTAGTAGATTCAACCACTTGTATACAACATCTGTGTCTATCTAACCTTCAAATATAGGAACATAAAAGTTGATTTGTACCTTGAATGGGGCGGCGCCTCCGCTCGAGGAAGATGCATTGCCTATTGGTAGTCGTCGAAGGATTTGCATGAAGCTATCCATCATCTCATTCCTTTGTTGTGTGAGGGATTCCTCAAGTAACATTTTAAAAGGATCTCCTGTCCTAAAGAGAAACAAGCTCGAGACCCAATTCTTTGTACCTTGACCTCGTTGGGAACATCCATTAAGACGACAAGGAGCAGACCGCTCTGATACCACTGATCTAGATTTTATGAGCATAATGAAATGAATACATATTATTAAAATATGCTTAACAAAAAATAACAAAGATACAATAAAATTGGTTTTCTATTCAATAAGGAAATAAGCTGAAACTATAAAATTCAATGGAAAACAAGCTCGTTGGAATGGTGGTGGCTTATCTCTGAGAAGAGATGTGACAACTGTGCTCATTCACAAGAAGATGATTACAATGAGGATTTGGAGGAAATTTTACAATAAACATGAATGTAAAAAACCCTATACATCCAAAAACCTAACTGTAGGAGATGAAGCGCCAAAAATCATGTGGGCCCCGTTTGGGTAAGTTAGTACATCAACTTCCCAGGGTCTTAACTTTTTCATACGATCTCCGTTTTAGGAGCACGATAGCCCGTTGAAAAGGTATCGTCGAGGAGATTCATTTTGGGGGCTCAATAAGAGCGTTAGATTACCATTGAGAAGCTTGATTCCAAAAAACCTTCATTTAGGCCCTCAAGATGGCCTCGGAAGTTAAAAACTGCTAAAAATAGTAAATTGCCAAAATTGCCAGAAAACTGTTTTGAGCGAGTTGGAAAATGTGTGTGGCCACCAATATCCACCTGGATCAAGAAAACCATACAAATATAGCACCTACCTAGCATATTGAATAGTAATTATCACAATTGAGCTTTGAATGAGTTAAGTGCAAGTTATATAAGGAAATGTATCCAATCAATGTATGTTTGTATGGCTGTAGCAATATTTTGCAACAAAATCAAGTTAGATAAGGAGTTAGTCTAGTTTGTGGTTAGAAAATGTTAGTAAAATCTTCAAGGGTAAAATTTTGAGTGTTTGTTTGATCAATCAACACTTGCAAGTGGCAAACTAATGCCTTTCTAGGGTAATGGAGTCAATAATGGCATCAACAAATCTTAGAGGAAAAATAGCAATGACAATGTTGAGAGGATGAGAAGGTGTTGGTATCCCAAGGCCTAAAAAATCCAACTCCTAGATATAATTTCTAGAAAGTAACAAAGGTTATGCCCTAGAGATTTCTCTTTTCCTTGAACAAATTGTAATAAAATATGCAATGGGCAAGAAAATAGGGTTACTGGAGTGCTACAATGGTAAATCTCTAGTATCTACTTCAAGATAGGTGTCTTTCAAGAAATTTTAACAAGTGGAAGACTATAGATAAAAATATAGTAATATATGTCTTTCTCCTAGGGTTTTAAGCAAGCAATTTCATAATCTTAGACATGAAACAAGTAAATTACCCATAAGCATTCATTCACAATAAAGAAATGCAGATTTTCCACTTACTTCACCAAGAAAAATCAAGCATAAATCCTAGTTGAAGATCCTCCACATGAAAATTTGCAAAAATACACCAAGAAATACCTCCTCCAAGAAGTGCGCACCACTAGATTTCAGCCAATAACCCTTAAAGAGGGCCGAATTTCAGACCACCACTTGTGTGATGAGTGAATCATGAAAAAATATGAGAGTTTTATCTCTTATTTATACAATATCAATGACCTTTAATTATTTTTTAGGTCATAAAAAGCCGACATGGGCAAATTACATCAAAATTCCAGTTTTTACATAAAATCAATAATTAAAACCCTAATTTCACTTTTAGAGATGACGTCATGCGCTTGTAGGGTGACGTTAGACCCCCAACATGGAAATATAGGCCTCAAACGTGAAATGCTTGGCATCTAGAGGCCTCAAATGCTGCCACACGTGCCAACTAGCACCAAACCATCCTCATAAATGCTAAACCCTAACTGGATGACATCATGGGTCAACATGATGATGTCAGGGGGCTTCAAGGGCCATCGTCATGGTGGAAGGGAAATACACCCCTGGGTCTAGGCCTGCCAGAGTGTCTCGAGGGAAACATCCTTCTTTCTTCCTGGTGCCATCCTTTGGTGTCTCTCTTCCCCTGGTTGGGGTCACAACATCCATCTGCTGAGATTTCAGCCCCATGGAGATCCAAGCTAATCATCTCCCCATATGTACCTGCCCACCGGGCATGGTACTGCAACAAAAACAAGTACACCCTCCATGGGTTCATAAGTCACATGGATCATAGCAATGTCAATCACATGCAATAATCAAATTACCCAAACATGTGCATAAAACCCCCCTTTACCTAGATAAATTCTCAAAGACGTTATGCAGTTTAACAAGTCAGGTTTGGAGAGGGTCTCAAGATGTCATATTGGGCTATTCCTCCTCAAATTTGGGGTGTTTCCTAGGTGAATACCAATCTAGGTCATGTAAGTGTGTGAAATGGTGTAGGGGTAATGTTTGGGCAAAGGGTGCATTGATAATAGGGAAATGTAGGTCTTGCCCATGGGTGCCTCTGTAGAGGGAGAGATGCACCTTGTCATGGATGCCATTGTTTCCTATCCCATTCAATGCTTTTTATTCTTTGGCTCATTATTTTTTCTTTTCAAGTGAATAGTTGGGGGACACTATCCTGGAATGGTGAGCAGTGGTGACAACATTATCCACAAGCACTTCACAGAAATGAGAAGGTTGGCTCGTGATGAGACCCCATTTATCTTGGCTATGCCACCAAGAGACAGTACCTTGGTTTGGTGACCAAATAGATGGTAGTGTCATACTGCTACATGCCCATGGACCTAATAGGTCAGATCATGATGAGACCTCCCATACACCAACTAGAACTTGAGTTTTATTTTATCTTACGCATCCCCTTTTCTTACTAAGAAGCCTTTTATTGCTTTCTCAGGAATCCTTGGGAAAATCATCTCAAGGTTTTATTTTGTATTTTAACTCTTGCCAGCTACTTTTACCCTCTGGGCCTTTAGCCCCTTCTTCCCACAAGGCAACGTACAACCCTTCCTAGCGTGGCAAACCCAATGCTTGAACCAAGGTAGGGGAAAATGAGAGGCATAATGATGAAAGGTGGTAAGTATGGAAGGAATGGACGATGAACTTTCATAGACCCACCCAAGGGAAACTCATCCTAAAGGGAATCAACTTACTAGGGCATTCTGTCACCCACCTAGGTATGAAAAAGTTTTATTAGCATAATTTCCAGGAAAACGTTGTGAAATAAAGGAGAGTTCAATGAAACATATTCAAATGCTTCAAAAATTATAGTGACATATACCATGATACCTAGACTCATTACCTCATGGAGAAAGACCCACTGCTACTTTAGGACCAGGATGGTGGGATGGATACTGCTGTTTTTGATAGATGGGATGCACTGAAGAAAAGATGGGCCCTCCGGGGGCAAGCTCAAGTCATCTAACTCCATGTCTAGGACCTGTGGGCCTCGAGACATAATCTCCTTAGTTATCCCTAGGATAGGGGATAACAATTCCGTATGAAGGATTTTCTTTAAGGTGCTAGATTGTGTGGTGACATGCCGATTTTTAATATTGGTCCACCTTTTCCCTTTGATTACTCGGTCAATTCCCTGATTTCCAAATTGGGCCCCTCCTATCACTTCTTTTGTTTCTTTGAACTTTCCCTTAGAATTTGGTTCGAACCTTGTGAACATTTCAAAGCCTTTGTTCGAGCTATGAGTTCTCCTTTCAAACTCTAAACATTTTCCTTGAATCTTTGATCATATCGATTTGGCAATCAGACCCAATTTCCAAACTAGGCCGTTTTTCAATCTCTTCGAACTCTTCAATCCCCCCCCCTTCTTTGAGCTCTTTTTAACCTTTTCTTTTTTAATATTATTTTCCTTCTTTTCGAACTTGACTAAATCATACCAAAACCTTTTCTAAGCTCGATTATTAGCTCCGATTTCCAAAATTGGGGCTTCCCTTCACCAATTTTGCTTTCTCTATGCCCCAATTTTATGATTTTCCCTTATCACCAAATAGTGGACCCATTTCCATTAACTTGGTTGTTCAATATTATGTTCTGGCTCATGTAAATTCTAGCTCAAACCCTTGAAACAATTCTCTTGAACTTGGAACTTTATCTAAAGCCGCAACCAACTTAGCAACCAACTTTGGTTGCTCAAATTAGATCCTCCCTCCTCGAACTTGTGTGCAATCGAGTCGCAATTTTGAGATCCACCCCAATCCTCAAATTAGGACTCTTGATACCTAGCTAACACACACTTTTAATCCTTTCTCTTGAACTTAGAAAAATGTCCAAAATAAAACTCATTATAGTCTGATTTAATTTGAAATACCAAAAAGGGTTTTTGTTTGATGGGAGTATTGACTTAATGTTAAAACTTAACCAGTGTGGTTCGTGTTTTGTACACTAGCATGCAAAGAAATGACAATGAATACAAACATAATTGAATGGCCAAGAAAGATACTTGAATAGTTAAAGAAAAGGAAGTTTTAATTGACAAAAGAAATCAAAACTTCTAGGTGGCACAAGACTACAAGAAGTATGGACGGATAATAAAGGAAACAAACCCCGGGTGGAAAAAAAGGAAAGATAAAAGGAGAAATTGAATATCCAAGAAGGGAATCAAACTATTAAGGAAGGTGTTATAATTGATAAAGGAATTGAACCTCAAGGTGGAAGAAAAATTATATCTATATGGGGAAATCTAATGACCCAGAAAGGGAAACATATAGACAATAAGAGGGGCCATAATGATGAATATCCATCTTCTTATCTTGTATAAATAAGATAAAATTGATAGAGAAAATGATTTTTTCTTGTGCATCTTTTCATACTAATCTATGAAATGTTAATGAGAAGAAGACACTATTGGCCAACCCATTTGGAGACGAACTTCAATTCTGAAACTTATGAATTGTAGAACCATTTATGCTAGTTGACTAAGTTTTCAAATGGCATAGGCATTTAATTTTACAATGTAGACTTTTCTCATGTATGAGAAATTTGTCTTATTTTGTTTATCTCACAAATTGTTTGTTTATAGCTATAAGCCTAGTAATATAGTCAATTGTTCATTTTCATACTTTTTTTGTGATGCAACTAGTTATTTAAATTTCTTCTTTTATCTTCTTAGTAACTTTTTACAAAAGGTATAAAGTAGTAATATATTTAGTGTTGTCTTTACCCCATTGGATTTGTTAGCATACTACATTTTTTGTGCTTTTTATATTAGATTAGCTACATCTCATTTATTGCATTTCCAAAAGCCTAAACAATTGATTGGGTCGTAATTGGTAAAACCACCCAAAACCATTTAAAAATTTACACGTCATAAACCGAATGTATTCCCTATTCCAAATAGTTTAAGATATAATTGGGACATTTCTTTGGGGAGAATCCCTACTTATTGCATAAGGAAATTTAGGCATATCAACAGAGTCATAACCAAATTGTCCTTAAGTGTGTAGAGAATGGGTTATCTAGTGTGAAGTGTGTTATCCATTGCCTAAAACTTGGAGGTGATTGGTAAATAAGAAGTCAGTGACAAGGGGTTTTGGCCATAAAAAGCTTCATATGCTGCCATTTTGGTAGCTCCATGATAAGTGGAATTGTACCACCATTCTATAAGGGGAAGCTATGGTGACCATTTGTGTGGATTTTCAGAAGTAAAGAATCACAAATATGTTTCTAAGCATTGTTTGACCACTTTGGTTTGAACATCTATTTGGGGATGATACAAAGTTCTCATGTTCAACTAGGTACCTTGAAGTTAAAAAAACTCATGCCAAAATTTGTTGTTGAATGTAGGGTCCCAATATGAGACAATGGAAGTGAGCATGTTATTGGGTCCTCGAATTGAACACTTTTTGTCACTTCCTTATTCAAAATTACCTCTAAACCTATGCCTATGAACTATCCTACACTCCATTACTATCTCTTTTGCCATGATTATTTCTCTAGCTACATAATTTGTATATAAAAAGGGCATTTAAGGTAAAATGTTCCATTCTAGCATGTATTCATTCTTCCTTATGCAAATTAGTTTAAAAAGTTATTATGTTAATAAGTCACTACAAAATCATTGATTATGTAGTAATTTTATATTTATGTAGCCACTGATTATTCTGTAGCAGAATCACAGTTCTATATGGCTGCACACATTATGGGACGAGATCGTGACTTGGAGATGGTTCCAAATCATCACCAGATGGTCACTCACCTATCAACGAAGATCCTAAGTCCATCAGGCCAACATAGAAGCAAGGTCAATGTTCTGGTCAATGCATAATGCAGTGTCAGGGTACTCATGCCAAATTAGTCATGAGGTGGTACTGATATCGAGTAGGATAATTTTATGAAATATTGTGATGCAATTCTCCCTACGTGGGTTGTCAAAATCATTTCATTCATCCGCGAATATTCGAGATCTAATTTGTAAACACATGTGCATTATTTTATAAATAAATTTGTTGTAAAGATCCGTGGGTTTTGGATTTCAAGGATATCATTTGTAATGTATAAATATTTGATCATGATAACCTTCAAGGGATAGATATGATATGATATTGAACCTCTGTAACTCTATACTGTTGATTCGACATTAATATAAAATTCTAGTTAACTGTCAATTTCATGTGTTGTGCGTTTTAATTACATAAGTTTAGTTCTGTAGTGTTCTTTAGAAGCATCCACCAAGCCATGAGGGCCCCTTGTGTGAGGTATAAATTGCTTTGATTTAACTTAGTTTTAATTTGATTTAGCAACTGTGTGAGTTTGATTTCTGTCATTTCATTTCTTGCAAGTTTTCAATTTCATTCATGAACCCTATTTTTAATACTACACAAATACCGAATTGTTAAGTGAATAAAAATTGTCTTATTTTAATTATAGAAACCTTCATTGAACATAATGATTGAAAGCCTGTAATTGCATTTCAACTGATAGTCTAGTAGGTTAACAATTTCAAGTGCTTAGAGTCATTTATATAGTTTTCCATTAATTTTGTTTCTGTAATATTGCATTTACTCTGTTTTCTGTAGCTAAGAAACAACTATGTTTCTGCAGTAGAATAGTGATTTTTTTTTTTTTGCATAGTGTTAACTTAGAAATAGGTCATAAAATAAGTCATGCATATATTGTGCATGCACTTCATTAGTTTATGAATCCCATATTGATGAATTTAATGTAGCAGAGTTCACTCAATTGAATTGACTGACATTTTTGGTGTCGTTGTTGGGGAGGTGAAAAAAGGATTTAATTTTTATTTTTATCATTTTAAAATGCATATAGGAATGAATGCATGGGAAGAGAGACAGTAAGACACAAATACGACTTTACTATAAATTCTTTATGGAATATTAGCCCGACGCATTCATTATAAGTAGCTCTGTAGTGAGTCTCTCTTCAACCATTTAAGTCATGATATGTAGAATGCATGAATAAATGTAGAGATCCTAGAGGTAGATTTACTAGCGGTAGGAGTATATAAACCACTAATTCACACACTCCATCACTTGGTATTGTAAGATCCACACCATCATCTAACCCATTTGTAGGTAGAATTAAAAGAGAAGGACGATCAGGCAGGATTGTGACTGCACAAATAAAAAGAAAAACAAAGGTTGGAGAAGGCAGTTCCAAATCAGAGAAAGTTACAAAAATATCAAAAGAAGCTATCATACTCTCATCCAATCCTCAGAAGGAAGAATTGATCAATGGTCATCCAGAGATTACACTTTCAAAAATTCCTATTGAGGAACCATAATTCTCTTCCTCATTAGAGGGATCTGTTCATTTCAGACAAGACAATATGTATGGAATATTTGGTGGTTGATATGGAGAGGAAAGAGAACATGGAAATTGAGAGGAAGAGAGACAAGAACCATAAGAAATGCCAGAGGGTACAAGAACATCAACTGTTGAGGATGAATTTGGGTTTCCAATTTTGGATCCAACAATCATAGTCCAAATGAAGAACATAATACCACCTTCAACATTGCCCAACTTCCATGGTATGATAACTGAGGATCCAAAGACTTTTCTTTTTGAATTTGATGTGTTATGTCACAACTATGATTATTCTTCTGATGCTCAAAAATTGAATTTGTTTCCAAGCACCCTTAAGGATGTTTCTTTATGTTGGTTTATTGGTTTGGGAATTAATACTATCAAAACATGGGATGAGATGCAAAAAAAGTTTCTTTTAAAATATCATGATTATTGTACAAATCGAGGAATGAGAGAAAAATGTTTAAAATGACACAAAAGGAGGATGAAATCCTTGAGGATTATTTAGAAATATTTCATTATACTGTTAAAAGAGCAAGGCATAATCATCTGTATTTGGATACTCTTAAAGTCATTTTACTTCGTGGGATTAGAGATGAATGGATTGATGTGCTTAATCTAATGGGTAAAGGAGATATTTCTCACTTAACCTATCCATAAATATGTGACCTATGTACACATATATCTCGAGGAAAGCACAAATATGGTAAGGGACCTAGGGATGTTATCTCTAGAGTCAACAAATAAAAAATCGATAAGGTAAGTAGATCTGAAATTGGCAATTTATTAGACAATTTTAAAATTGATACTATCAGTACTCTTGGTTCTCAATTAAGTACATTGAAAATTAAGTAGAAGAAAGAGGAAGATAATGTATCCTTAACTATTTACTATCCAAAATGTAGAAAAATACATCCTTTAAGAGAATGTCCTTTAGATAACATTGAACTTTGTGGTATATGTGTAGAAAATCACGCTACAAAAAATTACCCATCTCTACTGGAGCTCAAAGCGGTCTACCAAAGAAATTATGAAGCTACAAAAAAATTGTGTTTTGTTGCACCAAAAAGACCATGTAAGCCAATGACTTCATGTATATCTGAATATCCCTCTTAGCAATTCAATTCTTATTATTCAAATCAACAATACCCCCAATATAATTGGACTTTTCCTATTCCTTTGCAAGCATGGCCACCACAACAAGTCCAAACTCAACCTTGGAAACAAGGTAGGGACTGCCTATAGAACCATGCATGTTCATATTTATCCTATGCAACAAAAATACACCAAATATCGTTCGAAAACCCAATATCCCCCACAAATCCAACAAACATACCCTACTCAACCACAACAACCACAAATTATACAACCTCAACAACTTCAATTACCATCAAATTAACCTCCAATACCTACTCAACTACGTGCACAACCCATTTATAACCCCAATAATAAATTAAATCAACCCACTTACAACATTGAGATACAACATTTCCCCACTTATATGATTACTCCTCTTGATCTAAATGACATTCATCTTAGATCATGAAAAGTACTTCATCACGATGTTCCTATTATTATTGAAGAACCAACAGAGGAGGAAACTCCTAATCAAACAAACAATAATGATAGCTCTAATGCAATAAAAAAAACTTCTTCATATATGATAAATCAAACAAAACAATCTAGTACTCCACCTTTCCTAGAAAGGTTGACATTAGAGAAGCAAATCAAACAATTTGGATATGATTTATTAGATGGGTTAAATAATGTTTGTATCAAAATTCCATTACTGCAAACAATTAGAGACATTCCAATTTATGCTAAGACAGTAAGGGAATTGTGCTTAAAGAAATTGGGAAGAAAGAATAATGATTTGTTAATTGTCATGGATATCCCACTGGAATAGTTCATCACAACATTTATGATAAATAAATTGAAATCTACACTATGAAGGTTGAATTCCTCTAGATTTCAGAATATTTGGTTACTGATTTTTTGCTTATGCATGAAATAGATAAAATGTGAAAAATTTAGAACAATAAGATACAATCACACACCATCGAAAAAATAACACAAATATTTTCCTTGGGAAACCCTTACGGGAGAAAACCTAGCTAGAAGGTGAGGTTGCTCTAATCTCTTTTCTCTGGTACGGAAATAATGCAAGTACAAAGGAGAAGGAACTCTTTATGGAGTTACTTGAGACCTATGGACTGTTAGACTAATACAAAACATCAACCCTCTTTGTTATGCTCTCTAATTTCCCACTCCCAATTGTTCTGCTATGCTATGGAACAAAATACTTTAACATAGAATGAGACCCCTTCTCCTCCTAGTGACCCGTATTTAACATAGCTCGATAGCCATCTAGGGCTAGGTTTTTGACTTCCTCAACCCTCAATTGCGATAGGGTTTTCAACCTTCTAGAATATTGTTGAAAGTGATCATATGGATAGCCCTATATGCATGAGTAATGGGGGTTGACATGGCATCCTCTCATACCATGGTGGTCAACATGATAGGTCAACTTGTGGGAGGCATAAATTTTGCATA
>SNQJ01S0046315.1:31239-41774 GCA_010110895.2 Picea sitchensis
TAAGGGAAAGTTCAAAGAAACAAAAGAAGTGATAGGAGGGGCCCAATTTGGAAATCAGGGAATTGACCGAGTAATCAAAGGGAAAAGGTGGACCAATATTAAAAATCGGCATGTCACCACACAATCTAGCACCTTAAAGAAAATCCTTCATACGGAATTGTTATCCCCTATCCTAGGGATAACTAAGGAGATTATGTCTCGAGGCCCACAGGTCCTAGACATGGAGTTAGATGACTTGAGCTTGCCCCCGGAGGGCCCATCTTTTCTTCAGTGCATCCCATCTATCAAAAACAGCAGTATCCATCCCACCATCCTGGTCCTAAAGTAGCAGTGGGTCTTTCTCCATGAGGTAATGAGTCTAGGTATCATGGTATATGTCACTATAATTTTTGAAGCATTTGAATATGTTTCATTGAACTCTCCTTTATTTCACAACGTTTTCCTGGAAATTATGCTAATAAAACTTTTTCATACCTAGGTGGGTGACAGAATGCCCTAGTAAGTTGATTCCCTTTAGGATGAGTTTCCCTTGGGTGGGTCTATGAAAGTTCATCGTCCATTCCTTCCATACTTACCACCTTTCATCATTATGCCTCTCATTTTCCCCTACCTTGGTTCAAGCATTGGGTTTGCCACGCTAGGAAGGGTTGTACGTTGCCTTGTGGGAAGAAGGGGCTAAAGGCCCAGAGGGTAAAAGTAGCTGGCAAGAGTTAAAATACAAAATAAAACCTTGAGATGATTTTCCCAAGGATTCCTGAGAAAGCAATAAAAGGCTTCTTAGTAAGAAAAGGGGATGCGTAAGATAAAATAAAACTCAAGTTCTAGTTGGTGTATGGGAGGTCTCATCATGATCTGACCTATTAGGTCCATGGGCATGTAGCAGTATGACACTACCATCTATTTGGTCACCAAACCAAGGTACTGTCTCTTGGTGGCATAGCCAAGATAAATGGGGTCTCATCACGAGCCAACCTTCTCATTTCTGTGAAGTGCTTGTGGATAATGTTGTCACCACTGCTCACCATTCCAGGATAGTGTCCCCCAACTATTCACTTGAAAAGAAAAAATAATGAGCCAAAGAATAAAAAGCATTGAATGGGATAGGAAACAATGGCATCCATGACAAGGTGCATCTCTCCCTCTACAGAGGCACCCATGGGCAAGACCTACATTTCCCTATTATCAATGCACCCTTTGCCCAAACATTACCCCTACACCATTTCACACACTTACATGACCTAGATTGGTATTCACCTAGGAAACACCCCAAATTTGAGGAGGAATAGCCCAATATGACATCTTGAGACCCTCTCCAAACCTGACTTGTTAAACTGCATAACGTCTTTGAGAATTTATCTAGGTAAAGGGGGGTTTTATGCACATGTTTGGGTAATTTGATTATTGCATGTGATTGACATTGCTATGATCCATGTGACTTATGAACCCATGGAGGGTGTACTTGTTTTTGTTGCAGTACCATGCCCGGTGGGCAGGTACATATGGGGAGATGATTAGCTTGGATCTCCATGGGGCTGAAATCTCAGCAGATGGATGTTGTGACCCCAACCAGGGGAAGAGAGACACCAAAGGATGGCACCAGGAAGAAAGAAGGATGTTTCCCTCGAGACACTCTGGCAGGCCTAGACCCAGGGGTGTATTTCCCTTCCACCATGACGATGGCCCTTGAAGCCCCCTGACATCATCATGTTGACCCATGATGTCATCCAGTTAGGGTTTAGCATTTATGAGGATGGTTTGGTGCTAGTTGGCACGTGTGGCAGCATTTGAGGCCTCTAGATGCCAAGCATTTCACGTTTGAGGCCTATATTTCCATGTTGGGGGTCTAACGTCACCCTACAAGCGCATGACGTCATCTCTAAAAGTGAAATTAGGGTTTTAATTATTGATTTTATGTAAAAACTGGAATTTTGATGTAATTTGCCCATGTCGGCTTTTTATGACCTAAAAAATAATTAAAGGTCATTGATATTGTATAAATAAGAGATAAAACTCTCATATTTTTTCATGATTCACTCATCACACAAGTGGTGGTCTGAAATTCGGCCCTCTTTAAGGGTTATTGGCTGAAATCTAGTGGTGCGCACTTCTTGGAGGAGGTATTTCTTGGTGTATTTTTGCAAATTTTCATGTGGAGGATCTTCAACTAGGATTTATGCTTGATTTTTCTTGGTGAAGTAAGTGGAAAATCTGCATTTCTTTATTGTGAATGAATGCTTATGGGTAATTTACTTGTTTCATGTCTAAGATTATGAAATTGCTTGCTTAAAACCCTAGGAGAAAGACATATATTACTATATTTTTATCTATAGTCTTCCACTTGTTAAAATTTCTTGAAAGACACCTATCTTGAAGTAGATACTAGAGATTTACCATTGTAGCACTCCAGTAACCCTATTTTCTTGCCCATTGCATATTTTATTACAATTTGTTCAAGGAAAAGAGAAATCTCTAGGGCATAACCTTTGTTACTTTCTAGAAATTATATCTAGGAGTTGGATTTTTTAGGCCTTGGGATACCAACACCTTCTCATCCTCTCAACATTGTCATTGCTATTTTTCCTCTAAGATTTGTTGATGCCATTATTGACTCCATTACCCTAGAAAGGCATTAGTTTGCCACTTGCAAGTGTTGATTGATCAAACAAACACTCAAAATTTTACCCTTGAAGATTTTACTAACATTTTCTAACCACAAACTAGACTAACTCCTTATCTAACTTGATTTTGTTGCAAAATATTGCTACAGCCATACAAACATACATTGATTGGATACATTTCCTTATATAACTTGCACTTAACTCATTCAAAGCTCAATTGTGATAATTACTATTCAATATGCTAGGTAGGTGCTATATTTGTATGGTGTTCTTGATCCAGGTGGATATTGGTGGCCACTCACATTTTCCAACTCGCTCAAAACAGTTTTCTGGCAATTTTGGCAATTTACTATTTTTAGCAGTTTTTAACTTCCGGGGCCATTTTGAGGGCCTAAATGAAGGTTTTTTGGAATCAAGATTCTCAATGGTAATCTAACACTCTTATTGAGCCCCCAAAATGAATCTCCTCGACGATACCTTTTCAACGGGCTATCGTGCTCCTAAAACGGAGATCATATGAAAAAGTTAAGACCCCGGGAAGTTGATGTACTAACTTACCCAAACGGGGCCCACATGATTTTTGGCGCTTCATCTCCTACGGTTAGGTTTTTGGATGTATAGGGTTTTTTACATTCATGTTTATTGTAAAATTGCCTCCAGAGCCTCATTGTAATCATCTTCTTGTGAATGAGCACAGTTGTCACATCTCTTCTCAAAGATAAGCCACCATCATTCCAACGAGCTTGTTTTCCATTGCATTTTATAGTTTCAGCTTAGTTCCTTATTGAATAGAAAACCAATTTTATTGTATCTTTGTTATTTTTTGTTAAGCATATTTTAATAATATGTATTCATTTCATTATTCTCATAAAATCTAGATCAGTGGTATCAGAGCGGTCTGCTCCTTGTCATCTTAATGGATGTCCCCAACGAGGTCAGGGTACAAAGAATTGGGTCTCGAGCTTGTTTCTCTTGAGGACAGGAGATCCTTTCAAAATGTTACTTGAGGAATCCCTCACACAAAAGAGGAACAAGATGATGGATAGTTTCATGCAAATCCTTCGACGACTACCAACAGGCAATGCATCTTCCTCGAGCGGAGGCGCTACCCCATTCAAGGTACAAATCAACTTCGATATTCCTATATTTGAAGGTTAGATAGACACAGATGTTGTATACAAGTGGTTGAATCTACTAGAATGATATTTTTCTATCCATAACTTTTCGAATAGAGAAAATATTATTTTTTCACTCCTCAAAGTCATTCCCCATGTCAATGATTGGTGGGAAACTTTCTGTGAGAAAAAGGAAACAGAGGAACCCTCATTATTTATAGTCGCAGCCACCTGGGAATCCTTCATGGATGTTATTAAGGAACAATACTACCCTTTCGTAAGTTATGATGACTTGTATACCAAATGGACCATACTACAGCAAGAAAGAGACCAAGTAGTGCCAGAGTTCACAAATATCTTCCATACGTTGTGCACCAAGTGGGTATCAAAGATTCAGAGTGACATCTGGTGTTCTGCATAGATACATCCAGACTGAAATGGAATTTCTGGGAATCTCGTCCTTGGGCGCAGCCTATCGATATGTCCTTGAAATCGAGCAAAAGCTCAAACAAAAGACACGGCAATTTGGGCCTAAGAACCCCTCACAGTAAAATCCAGGAAGGGGCGGCCCCAACCCACAGACCAAAGGACATAGAAAATATGGAAAATATCAGAACAACCAGTCTAAGCTGCAAGCAAATAAGGACATCAGAAAGACAAAGAAAGATATCGGGAAGTGGTGCAACTTCCATAATATCCCTTGGCATAACAGTGTTGACTGCCGCTCAACGCAGTTGCTGGTGGCCAAAGTGAAAGCCTATGAATCATATGCGGATTCTGACTCTGAGTTAGAACCAGAAATGGGAAGACAGATCATTGACGCGGAACCTAGTTCCACCGTTGCTAACACCAAGCTCCATCATGGTGAACCAGACGAGCCAGAAGAAGGCGAGCGCCTCTTCCATTCACAGATGTGGGTAAAAGACACCCCATTGCACTTCATCGTTGATAGCGGTAGCCAGAAGAACCTCATCTTAGCAAAGGTCGTCAAGCAGTTGTCCCTATCGACAACGTCGCACCCACAACCCTACACCATTGGATGGCTCCGCCAAGGAAGCAATCCTCGCATCATCCAACAGTGTTGATTGTCGTAAGCATCAAGCCTTTCAAATATGAGGTATTGTGTGATGTAGCTCCTCTCAAATTTTGTAATGTTCTTTTGGACTAACGTTATTTATGGAAACATCATGTTGTATATGATTCTAGGCCTCATAGTGTTATTATTACTTTGAACAGGAAATTATACAGGATACCCGAGGCAGTCCCTCCTAGTGTTATTTTCTTGATATCTACCAAGCAATGCAGGAAGGTCATCTCTTAGACCGGGAAATTCATCTTCTTCGTGATTTTCTCTCAAAGTGAGCAAAATACCGCAGCCATATCTAGGGCCTCCGCAGTCAATCTCTCCACACAACAGAAGCAAGTGGATAAGTTTGTGGAAGAATACTCAGATATCTTCTCCTCTCCTACCGGGGTACCTTTGCACTCCTAGGTCAAGCATCCCATCGATTTGATCCCAGGTACATCGCTAACCAATGGGCCAGTCTACCGTCACTCTCTATTAGAAAACGAGCAAAGCGACAACTGGAGGAAGAAAAACACACGTGCATGGGAGGAAGACCGAATGTCGGTAAGGTTAGGGTTTTGGTAATGCTTTGTAAATGGCTGAAGAGCCCGAAATGTATAAATATAGATACTCAGGTATCATATAGAGGTTGTTGGTTGATTGAGTTTTATATATTAGGTTGGTGGTTTTAAAGTAAGTGTACTGTTTTGTAAGGGTTTGGGTTCTTATAACATTCCATTAGAGTAATACATGAATGGCGGCGTTATGCAATATTGTTATGTACCATTTTTCTAAGTTGTTGAGCTAGAATGAAGGAGAGAAGGTAGATCTAAGGATTAGTTCACAGGTTGTAGAGCCTGGTGCGATCTAGTTCGCCTCATATAGATCTTACCCATAAGAGGGGAATTGTAAGCGCGCGGCGCTGGAAATGCAGAACTGCCATAATAAAAGAGCCAAGAGCCAAATATTTGTGGACGTAGCCCGGGGGGGGTGAACCACGGTAATAACTATGTAATGTGATGAATGTATGCATCTCTTTACTTTATTTCAGCAGTTATTGTTATGCTTAATAAATAAGTTAATATATTGTTATGGAACACAAATATGTTGCTCGGGAAGTAACCTGTGTAATGGAAATATGTACCCATGAGGAATAGGTAGATTACCTTCATAGTTCATAGTACATGGATCTGGTTAATAAACCCCTATCTCATACTCAATCCTAGGTTGTAAACACTTGAGTCTTACAGCCACCCATTTAAAGTTATCTCGGGTGAGACTACGCAGTGCATTCTGTGTACTATGTTGCCTTCTGGTTTACCAGAAGGGACGATAGTTTTAGAGGCTTTGTTGGTAACCTGAAAGATATGAACCCTGGATCAATAAATCAGATAGAAAGGTCAAGAAGATCGACCAAAGAATAAAGAATAGCCAACAAATGGTTATGTTGTCGTGTTAGGAGGAACAAGAGAGGACTGAGTAGGCTAGATAGAGTGAACGAGAAACCAATGAGCGAAACAAAAGAACAATGAGCCATTAGAAGGGAATGTTGAGACCTTGGAACCCCACGAAGAGCTAGATTTTTCCCATAAAGACAATAGAAACTCTAGCATCACACCTCACAAATATATGGATAAATACGTGTTTACATATTTACACGAAGTCTTTTTCTGTGATTTTCCCCACCTATTGTAGGTGTGGATACTAAGGTTGAAATATAACCACGCGACGAACCGGATCCGACAGCTTGATTGGACCCCATTATAGGTTGAGCAGTTATAGTAGGTGAACAACAAATTCACCCTCGCAGTTGACTTTTGGCTTGACAGTCTTGTGGCAGGCTTCATCACAGACTTTTCAATCGACACAGCGAATTCATACAATGTAGCAGAGCAATAATTTCTACGCGGACCTCAAGGAAGTTACATTCGATCACTGTATACTTATATTAAAATATTGCTATATAACAGAGGTGTAATGACAATGGAATCAGACAGTTAGACTTCTCTGCGTGCATGGAGAAAGGGGGGAAGCACTGACAGAGAGAGGATAAATGGATGAAGGTGAGGATAAAGGCAAGAAGGAGGAATTATTGGACCCGATATTGATGGATGACGACTAGCTCAAGTGGATCTTGGCATCATCAAGAACAACGCGTATCCATATTATTGTCAGTGTGGAACCCATAAACCCATGTGGAACTAATACACCAAAGAGAACACCATCGTTTAGACAACCAAAGTTCGGAGGAAGTCCGACATCAAGAAGTACATCTACCGTAGGAGAAACAACTGAAGGAGCCAGTTCAGGCAATATTAGTCAAGTATATACACCGCGCGGCGGATGTAGCAGTTCAGTATTTAGAATGGCAGGACATGATCCCACTATCATATTACCATAATTTCGAGGAGAAACAGCAGAATATCCTGAGAATCACTTGTTCATGTGTGCAGATATCTGGGAGGCAAAACAGATCACTGATGAAGATACCAAACTCGCACAGTTATTGATCACACTAAGAGACCGCACACTAGACTGGTACATGAGTCTGGACACAAACAGTGCCCCTGGGATGACGAGGACACTGGAAGACATTAAGAAGCTATTGATTAATGAGTTCCATAAGATGAGCTCAGAGGATCAGTACATGAACGAGATCATCGAGATAAGACAGAAACCAGGAGAACCTGTATGGGAGATTGATCAGAGATTCAAACAACTGAAGGGAAAACTAAAATACATTATGACCGAGATGCAGCACTGGCTCTTGTTTGTCAACTCACTACTCCCACATCTAAAATATCCCTTATGACAGCAGAAGTTTCAGATGCAGACAGAGGCTCTGCAGGCAGCCTTGCAACTAGAAGAGAACTAATACCAGCAGACAGACCCAACTATTGAAGAATTGAAGGAGGATTTGAAGAATCTAACATTTCAGTTGAACCAGAATAAAAACAAGGACAAACGAGAAGTCGTTTGGTGCACCACATGCAGAATGGAAGGACACCAAAAGAATGAATTCCCAACATTCGCACAGTATATGGAAAAAGGTATGCCAAACCCACTACCACAGGGAGGATTATGGCGCGAAATATGAAAGAAACTAGGTCACAACCCTTATTACTGCATGATGATGCAGAAATACCAGACAGTCCCAAAGAGTTAATATTGCACCTTTTGCAAGTCAGTGGGCCATGACGATAAAGAATGTAGAACTATGGAGTTGATGCGGAAAAGAACATCATATGCATATAGAGTACAGGCTGAAATGATGACCAGGAAAGCAGCGCCCCAGTTCAACCAAGCCCCATCCCCATAAAACATTGTGCAGCAGCAGTATAATACTGTGCAGCAACCATACAATAACGTGCAACCACAGTACAACCTGGCATAGCCCCAGTGTAATATCGTACAGTATAATCAGGCACCACAATATAACGCATCGAGAGGTGGTCGAGCAGGCTATCGAGGAGGAGGACAAGCCAAATGAGGTTTCGGACGTGGTACAGGACCAGTCACACGTCACTTGTATGTATTACCGTGCATCAGATCACGAGACAGAAGAATGTCCGACACTATTAGTAAATATATAGGAAAAGAGGAACCAGAACAATAAGAATGTTCAATGGATTTCAGCCGAAGCAAGGGATGACGAACAGAACATCAATATAGTCACTCGTCGAGGAACGAAAACAGGAAAGGACGCAGCCCGACAGGAACCAGCACAAAACCAATGGATAAAGAAGAACATTGGCCCCAAGAAGCAGTTCGACACGCCTAAAGAAAAGGAGATTTTAGGGAAGCCAAACAAGAATTTCAGAAGGAGGACACAACGTCGACTTCAACTGTGCAACCAGTCAAGGAAGTCTCAGAATATGAGATGCCACCATCGTTGGACCGTACCAATGGAATGAAACCCAAGGGACAATTAAGTACAATCAAAGGTTTTTTACAATCATGCGTAAAATTGTTAAGTGATCCTTCATCTGTGAAAATATTTCAAAACATACTAGAGAAATGTAGCAGCCAGACGAAACAAAATCTAGAACCAAAAATCGCCAATCACCTACACACCCGAAGAAGAACAACTAGGGAATTTAGACCGAATTCTAACATTGGGGATTTCAATACGGGAGACATTATACTAGATCTAGGATCTGAAGTGAATGTGCTACCCAAGAAGGCCTGGCAATGCATGGGAGAGCCAACATTGGGATACTCAAATGTCCAATTAAAACTAGCAAACCAGCATAGAGTCCTACCAATAGGTAGACTGAAAGGAGTAACAGTAGATCTGGATGGAGTGCCAACTAAAAAAGACTTTGAAGTTATCGAAATAATATATGGCACAACACCGTACCTGGCACTACTCGGTCTAGATTGGGCGTTTGACAACCAGGCCGTAATTAACTTGAAAACAAGTAAAATGACATTTGAATCTAGAGATTACAGGGTCATAGCACCACTAGATCCATCAGAAGGGGAGAGGTTCGTAGAACCCACTTGCCTAGACTTAGAGGAGATCGGCCAGTTGTACAGAACAATTGTGTGCGATGAAGATTACGTAAACCCAACTGCAGACGGGGTGCTCAGTTGGTGGAGCGTTACTTCATGCGCAACAGACTTAGACACCGAGTTAGAAAACTGGCAGCAAAGACTACACGAAGTATCCACGAGAATATGTGCAGGAATAAACCACGCAGTACGATGGATAGGCATAGAAATCAGAGAACCACCCAGTTTCCATGGACTAAATGATTTGGAAACATTATTGACACAACACAAATAAGCAGTGTTAGAGACCCAAAGACTGCTAGCACTTGACTTAGCACTCAAGGCCACACCCGCAAGATGGTGGGGTGCGCACAAAGTGACTATCATAGACTGGTATCAATGTAAGCGGTTACTGCGCATAAGATTTGGTGCAGAACAGAAAAACAACAAACAATAGAAGTACGATGGACACGGAGCACCATCGGAGCACTTGAAGACATGTAGAATGCTATGGAAAATGGCACCACCTAAGGAATGGCCTCGTCACTTCACACATACTTTAGAGGGCATACCAGCGAACTGATACACAGACCAGGAATTGCACAAAGGAACTACAACATGGCGAATATTGCAGGAGAAATTCACAGTCACTTTCTCATTCGAGCATGAGAACGCCAACATAGATGCATCCCTTAAACAGATAAGAGGAGTAATATTCATCAAAGAACCAGAAATAAAAACTATCACAGAAGAAAAACAGTGGAATAAGCAGACAGTGAAGGAACTATTGTCATGTTACCATGTACAGGAGGAAGCACCAAACCAAGATGACCCGCGCGATATTCAGATTGAAGAAGTAGAAGGCGAAAGAGATGTGGAGGGACCACCCATAGAATCTGAATTCATTTCCACGCCCATGAAGGTAAATAAAGTTAACATCGAAAAAGTTGAACATCCCAAAATGGACAACATTGGAGACTTTTGGGATGAGCCAACAATAGAAAGCATCACAGAGTTGTTGCGCAAATACAACAACTTGTTTCCTACAACATTTACAGAGATGAAGGGTATAGAAGGAGAACTGAGAGAGATGAAGATACCACTCAGACCTGAAGCGAGACCGATTAGACAACGACCGTATAGAATGAACCCCGTATATAAACAGAAAGTTAAAGAGGAGATCGACCGGATGCTCGAAGCCAGCATAATCGAACCAGTCGAGGAATCAGAATGGATAAGCCT
>SNQJ01S0046315.1:51699-67308 GCA_010110895.2 Picea sitchensis
ATCATGCTAAGGTAGTGTATTTGTAGTTTCATTTCCATTTTGTATATATGATTGATTACTTTTATTCCATTGTATCATATATGAGCGAGGGGTGATATCACCACCCTAAAGATTACTAATTCATTTTGTTGAGATCTAGTAGAAATAAGTCATGCTAGAGATGTTGAGGTTCTCATGTGATCTATGGTGAGCACATGTCCCAGAGTTGGAGCCAGATATTATCCCCTATCCTAGAGATAACTAAGGAGATTATGTCACGAGGCCCATAGGTCCTAGACATGGAGTACCGAGAGCCAGATGACTTGAGCTTGGCGCCGGAGGGCCCATATTTTCTTTAGTGTATCCCATCTATCAGCAACAACAACATCCATCCCACCAGCCTGGTCTTGAAGTAGCAGTGGGTCTTTCTCAATGAGGTAATGATTCTAAGTATCATGGTATGTGTCACTCTAATTTTTGAAGCATTTGAATATGTTGCACTGAACTCTCCTTTATTTCATAAAATTTTCTTGGAAATTATGCTCTTTAACTTGTTCATACCTAGGGGGAGTGACACAATTCCATTGTAAGATGGTTCCCTTTATAATGAGTTTCCACTGGGTGGCTCTATGAAAGGTCATTGTCCATTCCTTCCATACTTACTACTTTCCATCATTATCCCTCTCATTTTACCCTACCTTGGTTCGAGCATTGGGTTTTCCACGCTAGGAAGGGTTGTACCTTGCCTTGTGGGAATAAGGGGCTAAAGGCCCATAGGGTAAAAGTAGTTGGAAAGAGTTAAAATCCAAAATAAAACCTTTGAGATGCTTCACCCATGGATTCCCGAGAAAGCAATAAAAGGCTTCTCAGTAAGAAAAGGGGACCTGTAAGATAAAATAAAACTCAAGGTCTAGTTGGTGGATGGGAGGTCTCGTCATAAGCCGACCTATTAGGTCCATCGGAATGTAGCAGTATGACACAACCATCTATTTGGTCACCAAACCAAGGTAGTTTCTCTTGGTGGCATAGCCAAGAGAAATGGGGTCTCATTACGAGCCAACCTTCTCATTTCTGTGAAGTGCTTGTGGGTAACGTTGTCACCACTGGTCACCACACCAGGATAGTGTCCCAAAATATTCACTTGAAAAGAAATAACAATAAGACAAATAATAAAAGGCATTCAATGGGATAGAAAACAATGGCATCCATGACAAGGTGCAGCTTTCCCTCTATAGAGGCACCCACGGGCAAGACCTACATTTCCATGTTATCACTGTACCCTTTGCCCAAACATTCCCCCTGCACCATTTCACACAATTACATGACCTAGATTGGTATTCACCTAGGAAACACCCAAAACTTGAGGAGGATTAGCCCAATAGGACATCCTGAGACCCTCTCCAAACCTAACTTGTTAAATTGCATAACATCTTTGAGCATTTGTCTGGGTAAAGGGGGGTTTGATGCACATGTCTGGGTAATTGGATTATTGGATGTGATTGAAATTGCCATGATCCATGTCACTTATAATACCATGGAGGCTTTTTTACTTGTTGTTGTTGCAAGACCTTACCCAGTGAACAGGTACATATGGGGAGATGATTAGCTCGAACCTCCATGGGGCTGAAAGCCTAGCAGATGGATGATGTGACCCCAACCAGGGGCAGAGAGACACCAGAGGATGGCACCAGGAAGAAATAAGGACATTTCCCCTGAGACACTCTAGCAGGCCTAGACCTAGGGCGTTATTGCCCTTCCACCATGACGTTGGCCCTTGAAGGCCCCTAACATCATCATGTTGACCCTTGAGGTCATCCAGTTAGCGTTTAGAATTTATGAGGAAGATTTGGTGCTAGTTGGCACGTGTGGCAGTATTTGAGGCATATGGAGGCCAAGCGTTTCGCGATTGAGGCCTAGATTTCCATTCTAGGGGTCTAACGTCACCCTAGAAGATCATGACATCATCTATAAAAGTGAAATTAGGGTTTTAATTATTGATTTTATGTAAAAACTGGATTTTTGATGTAATTTGTCCATGTCGACCTTTTATGACCTAAAAACTAATTAAAGGAAATTGATATTGTATAAATAAGAGATAAAAATCTCATATTTTTTCATGATTCACTCAGCACACAAGTGGTGGTCTGAAATTCGGCCCTCTTTAAGGGTTATTGGCTGAAATCTAGTGGTGCGCACTTCTTGGAGGAGGCATTTCTTGGTGTATTTTTGCAAATTTTCATGTGGAGGATCTTCAACTAGGGTTTATGCTTGATTATTCTTGGTGAAGTAAGTGGAAAATATGCATTTCTTTATTGTGAATGAATGCTTATGGCTAATTTACTTGTTTCATGTTTAATATTATGAAATTGCTTGCTTAAAACCCTAGGAGAAAGACATATGTTACTATCTTTTTTCTCTATAGTCTTCCACTTGTTAAAATTTCTTGAAAGACACCTATCTTGAAGTATATACTAGAGCCCTACCATTTTAGCACTCCAATAACCCTACTTCCTTTCCCATTTCATATTTTATTACAATTTGTTCAAGGAAAAGAGAAATCGTTAGGGCCTAACCTTTGTTACTTTCTAGCAATTATCTCTAGGAGTTGGATTTTTGAGGCCTTGGGATATCAACACCTTTCTCATCATCTCCATCCCTTTGACATAACATTATCATTGCTATTTTTCCTCTAAGATTTGTTGCTGCCATTATTGACTCCATTACCCTAGAAAGGCACTAGTCTACCACTTGCAAGTGTTGATTGATCAAACAAACACTCAAACTTGTTCCCTTGAATATTTTACTAACATTTGATAACCCTAAACTAGACTAACTCATTAGTTAACTTACTGTTGTTGCAAAACATTGCTACAGCCATACAAACATACATTGATTGGATACATTTCCCTACATAACTTGCACTTAACTCATTCAAAACTCAATTGTGATAATTGCTAGTCAATCTGCTAGGTAAGTGCTAAATTTGTATGGTGTTTTCTTGCACTTTTGACTATTAGAATTTGTTGTTGTTGCAAAAGATTTCTACAGCCATCTAACTGCAGAAAATTCTTTGCAAAAGTGGCCTATTTTGCTAGCTAGACATTGCCAAACTTGCTTGTGACAAGATTTTATCATTCAACTAGGTTAAAGTTATTTCTTCTTGTTGTTTTCAAGCACTTTCAAGGTATAATTCTTGTGGCTGTTATAAAATATTAATTGTTGTTATAAACTGTTGCATTGCTGCAAATTCATATCAGCTAGATTACTTTTTGAAGGTTCATTGTCTTGTGAATCACTAACATCATTTTGGTACTTGGAAAGTGCCCCTTTTTTCCTTGTTGTCTTGTTCTGGGAAGGTACACAATATTATTTGTTTGCTTCATCTCTATGAGACATAAAGAACCCTTTGATTTGAGTTATATGTGAGAGTGGAAGGGTTTCCTTGTGATTAATTTCCTTAGCCTTCTCAAACCCCCCAGGTCATCGAGGACGTCTCCCCTAGGGTAGTCTTGACATACTCCTAAATAGAAAGGGATCTCCTATTAAGGTGGCAGTCATAGGTTATTCCCAGTTAGACCAATTATGTACCCACTTGCCTTGGGCTTTTGGGCAAGTACAAATTGTGCGATAACAGGCACCAAGACTATTGGAACATCAGAAGATGTCACCATCGTCACCAAGGAAACAACTTCCCTCTCTTTAGTGAAGGAGTAACTCCAACACAAGGGAGGCTTCCCTAGAAGCCTCCATGAATCCCTAGGCAAGAGACAATCAAGTCTAGGGCCTCCCAGGTAGCTACTTAATTTACCACCAATAGAATGAGATAGACATAGTAAGGATAAGGTTTTGAGTGAAATAAATTTACATATTTGAAGGGATGAATATCTAGGTCAATTTAAGGGATGAATATTTAAGTCAATTTAGAAGGTTTATCGAGTCAATTTTAGGCACAAGCGGATCCCCAAACACTACAAAAGAAGAAAAAACTAAAGGTTGTTGTAAAATTTGGAGGAAACATATTAAATTACAATAGGAAAACAAGTTATTACAACAATAATAAAATCATTACTTGAATAAATAATCAACCAATGAAACAAGAGGGATAAATAATGATTTAAACTAGGGTTTAATTAACTAGATGTTACCCCCCCAAGGGGTGACAACTTTAGAGGTACCCTCACAGGGGTGTCATGTTGTTGTTTGCATGAGATATCTTGCTTAGTTTATCTACATTCGGACAGTTCTTCTCATTATATCCATCAAATGTATGATCGTACTAGCTCAATTGTGGTATATTCGATCCTCCTCCATCACTCCTCAGATGAAAGATGCAATATAGATGGTACAATATGTTTTCACTATGATCTATCTTGATAATCCATGTATTGGTGGTTCATTTGGATGTGATGTTATAATTTCTTGGTTAGTCATGAAAGTGGTAAGAACTAAAATGAAATTCATTAGCACTTCATAACATGCATAGTTTTATTATTTGCCTCATCATACCTTGGGGGCCATAGTTTTCCTTTAGAAGTGTTGTCATTTCTCGGGTCAATTTGTACTATTGGGTAACTAGACAAGGTAGCGTTTTCCAAATTATAGCCATGCTAGACACTTTCCGCTTTCCTTGTTTCAATTCATTCTATCCATAAAAAATATATCCTGATCATGTATGACTTAACAAATGTTAACAAAAAGGTCTAATGAAGAAAGCTTGAGTTAATAAATACAAAAAGGATATAGGTGAAGAGAAATAAAGTCAAAAGCCAAAAATATAAATCTTGAGCAATGCCACCTCACTATGAGGTTGATTCCCCTAGTCCCTAGCTTGTCTATGAATATCTAAAGAAAAAGGGACTTGTTCAATGAAATGAACACAGAAATAAAAAGGAAAAAAGGAGTAGTAAGAAACAATGTCGACGTTAGGTAACTCAATGTGAAAAGGTCCATCTTGAAGGATATTGTATAAAATCCTAGCTTGCGAAAGATAGATGGATAAAATAACAAGACCTATGCATATAAATGACTTTGAGGGTCATCGCATGAAGTCTTTATCTTCCCTTTTACATAATCATTCATCACATTGCCCATGTTCACCTAGAGACTTGGGAAATACTTGTTGTCCTAGGACTTGTCACATGTATAAGGGCTAATGTTGTTCCCCCTTGGAAAAACATAGGAAAATACTAAAACTAACCCTTATTGCTATGTTGTGCTAAGAAAAATGATTATGTGTGTATCATCAAATTGCTTTCCAAGAAGCTAGACCTGTCACTCCAAGTGGGTACCTTGCATTGGGATCCATTTACCTTGCCTCGATATTTGTGGAAATGCATTGAAATCCATGATACTGGCTTGGGATTCATGTACTCGTTTAAATCATATATAAAGATATTGGGATACATGCCATTTGCCTTGAGATCCATGTACTACATTTGGATACATGTCACTACTTTGGGATCCATGATAGTGTATCAAACCATGACAGGGACACCACAACACCACGCTTTCCACATGGACCACTCACACACATGCATTAGTATTCCATGTATCAAACCTTTCTTAGTTGGACGATGTACTCACACACATGCATTAGTATTCCCTCCTTGGACCACACATGTGAGCTTATTGATGCATTTAAGGATTCCTAGGAGGTGGTTATAGTTTTTTGGAGTGGTTACAAATGATTATGTTGACTATAGGATGATATGGCATTAACCACGTGCTTTACTTGAGGAGTTCCCTTATTGAGGAGATCACACATGCCATCACACTTTGGATTATACCTTGGACATACCACATGTGTGGGGTGATGTCACACACTTGGAGGTTGTTATTTAATGCTTTACCCACTTTATTTCTCTTGGGAGTTTGTTGGAGGGGATTTTTTAGTCCTTGAACCATGGTTGACCTGTTCTTCATACATTTTGGGACATTGGCATATTTTATGAGGGAACATTTCCTCTAGACCCTTTAGTCCAAATGTGTGGCCCTTTGTTGTTACATGTGGACCATATTGGAGGGGGCGCTCATGTATTGGAGGATTTCAAGGGTGATTTTTCCTCATTTGTTGTACTTTTCTCGTGGTTTTGACTTGGGCCAATGGTTTTTGCTCATGGTTCTCAACTATCACATCGTATTATTCATTGTATTGAGGAGGCTCCATAGGTATAAAAGGAGGATGCCTCTCTCATTTTCCGTTGTTGGAGATTAATGAGAAAACTCGCCTAAATGATTTATTGAGTATCTATACTTTTTTTGTGATCTTTAAATATATTGTTCAAGGGTTTGCATATATTATTTTTCAAGTTTGTTGGAGAACGGAGCTACTACAAGGCCAAATAAGTGCATTTTTTTCCACTTGGAGGGGAATATAAGGTATATCTTTCTTGGTTTAAATCCCTTTGACCATTAAATATTTTATTCTTTTCATTGAGGTAGGATATATAGGGGATCTTACCTCTTGCAAATGGCCAATATCACCTTAGTAGTACTTGGAGAGACTCCCTAATGGATCGATCCTCCCATCCAAACCTTGAAGAATCATATTTTCCCTGGGTGATGCTTGGTAGGTAATCCTATTTAGGTACCTTTGGTAGGTAATCCTATTTAGATACCTTCAAATTTACCAAATCTTAAAACCATAAGCCTCACATACACTTGTGTAGTGACGCCATATCCCTTCCTAAGACACCAGTTTATCTTTCTCTTCAACCACAAAATTGTCCTTTCCCTTTTTTTTCTTTTTCTTTTGCAATATAGGGTTTGATTTTGTTTCATCTTTTCTCTAGATTGCTTGCATCTATGAAGTTTCAATGATATATATAATGCTTATATATCATGCATGCTATCTTTCTCTTCAAGGAAACAATGAGGGAATGAGGTGAATGATCTAGTCTTTTGTTGATTTTAATTTAACCTTGTCTCTGGTTTATAATTTTGAATACATGTTTGGATAGACATTACATTTCTCATGGGTTACATCACCATTAATGAAAGGTTTTTATATATTCTTTCTCTAGACCATCCTTAAATACATATCAATGTTAAAATAGGTACAAAAACCTCATAAAAATGCCAAATGTCATCTCCTATTTGGTCATTGTTTGAGGGTTTTATACATAGTCCATATTGCAGAGTTTATGCTTCATTGATTGCTAATGGTATATTCTTAAATACATTGTGAATCTTGTTATCTTCTTGTATTTTTTTCATAGTTTCCTCCATTTTTTATAAGCACTTGTGACTTTCCTTTGGAACTACTTTATGGTTAAAATCTAGTGTGAACATACATTGAGGATTGTTCTAATTATCTAGTTTGAAGAACAAAAAAATGCTATCATTATATTTGAACTGGTAACTAGTGATATTTCATGGTTTTGGGCACATAACTTGAATGACAAACACACAAAGTCTATCTCTAATTGAAATATGAATTTGACAAGGCATTTGGTTATTAGTATGCTCATTTTATTGTTGTCCTTGTCACATAGATTTGCTACAACAACATTTTTTATGGGACAATACTCTATCTTTGCAATCTGGCCATTAAAACATTATTATTGGTACATGCTTTATTCACCTCCTTATCGCGTAGTCTGAAATCCTTTATTATAGCATTAATATATGGTTACAGTTGAATGATAATGTTCTATGGTGAATGCTCATAAATATGCTTGTTTCCATTATATATCTGTCTTATACACTACTCTCTTTTCATTCGTAAAATAAATCAGTGGATCAATTCAATATTTCTCTCCTTGTGGTTTAATAACAACAGTTTGCACATTTTTTTTATCATCCTCATAATTGTGAATGGTTCTTGGCATATGATATTTGAATGGCAGTGATAATAATTTTTAATGATGAATGGTGAACGGTGATACACCTTGCTTTTATTACTTTGGCACTCATGTTGTTCTAATTTGAAGTCATACAAACACTTCATATTCCAAGCACTTTGAATGAGAATTGCTTTCTAATTATAATATTTCATAATCTAATTGATGTTTTGGCATTTTCTTCACTCACACTTATATGTGTTTTACCCTTGAGAGAATATAGAGTTGATCTTGCCAAACCCTTAGTCAAACTGAGTATTGAAGCTCCCATTCTCAAACAAAATGATCAAACTTAGTTTGATCCCTAGGATTACCCTCCTTAGGTTTGGAACCATGTCCTTAAATGAAAAGGAAAAGACACTAAGGTTACATTGGGTAGCTTTCCTAGTAATTTCCCTAAGCTCTCCTTCACAGGGTGGGACTATCCCTTAGTGAGAGTTTGAGTAGTAACATTTTTTTGCCATTTCTAAGGATAAAGTCCATTCCTTGGGTATCTAAAGTTTGTCTTCAACATAAATTTTGGTAATTAGGATACAATGGTTTATATTAAATTTACTCATTGACTCCATTGAAGGTCAACCAGTCTAGTGAGTCTAATGTGATGCTTGAGGCTTGTTAATTTAAAGCCAAATACTTAATGGGCCAAGGTGTTCATATCTAGCTACGTGTGTGGGTCAATTTTTTGTTTATGATATTGAGATACATACCTATCCCCTATTCCTTGCTCCTAACGTATGTCTCCCATCTCAGCATGTGCCATCACTACTAAAATACATGGCTTTGGCATCATAATCTTGCATCACAGATGCCTTTATAGGAAAAAAAATTCTAGTGCACACCACATTTTTGCATCATCATATGAGGCAAATTTGATGAAAAATGTGACTCAAATATGCAATAAACAAAATGACACATGATTAAGTTTTGCATCATTATTTCCCTACATTTTGGTTTTAAGTAGGCTTTGAAGTCACTTTTTCCATTTCATTTTGGATTTTCCTTGTCTAGATCTTGTGGATACTTGTTGCTTAAAGGTTTTGGAGAGAATTTGGGTCTAATAAATATTTCTTGGCCCCTCGGTTAGATCAAAGATAAGAATCTCACACTATTTTTAGTTTTCTCCAAGTCTTTTTTACATATTTTATAGATTATTGTGTTTAAGTTTATTATTTTATAGATTATTGTGTTTAAGTTTTTGTTTCTTGGGTTTGGGATTCACTAGGGCAATGTTGTTTGAGGATAGAGTTTGATTTTTTAGGAAAATAATTACAAATCTCAATATTTTAGGGGAAGTGTATGGGTTTCGGGGGTAGATGTTGTGAATTTAGGGGCATTTTACCCTATGTAGGGTTATACCAATAAAGAATTAGAATAAATTAAACAAAAATTAAAAAAATATAAGATTTTAGGGAATTTGGTTCATCTCCCCTTCACCCTCCTTCTTTTCTTCTCTTTCTTCCTCTTCCTCATTTTCCAACAATATCCTTCCTCTTCCTCTTTTTGCCAAATTCCTCCTTCCTCTTCCAATTGATCTCCTCTTCCTCCTTATTTTGTCTCTTCTTCTTCTCCTCTTCTCATCCTCCTCTTGTTTTCCCACTCCTTTTTCCTCCTTTTCTTCTCTTACTTCCTCTTCCTATTTTTTTTGAAATCCTTATTCCCTTTTCCCCACAAATCATCCTTTATCTTCATGTCCCCCCCCCCACCAAACCTCCCTTCCTCTTCCATTAATTGTCTCTTTATGGGAATATGTATCGTATTTCTATATAGTCTATTCATGGGCCAAATATATTTTGCATGGACATCGTGGCCTTATTCTTCTTCCTCCTCCTCCTCTTGTTTTTAAATGCTTCCTTCCTACTCCTCTTATTCTCCCCCTCTTCCTTTTCTCCTTCCCCTACTTCTTCTTCCACTTCTTCTTATTCTTCTTCCCCTCCACCTTCCTCTTCCTACTTTTCCCTCAATAGTGCTTCCTTTTTCCCGAAATCATTCTCCCTCTTCCTCTTTTTCCCTATATCATCTTTCCTCTTACACTCAGTCTTCTCTTGCTCCTTTCTTTTTCTTTATTTTCATATTCTTATCCTACTCTTTATTTTCAACTCCCCCTTCATCCACTTATTCTTCTTCAATATCCTCCTCTTCCTCTATTTCTTCTTCCCCTCCTCCTCCTCCTCCTCCTCCTTCCTCCTCTTCTTCTCCCCCTCCTTCACTTTCTTCTTCCTTTTTCTCTTTCATCTTATTTTCTCCTCTCCTCCTTTTCCCCCATTCCATTCTTTCCCCTCATTTCCTTGATACTTTCATAATACCCAAGGCTAATTTTTCATATGGATGAGTTAAGTTTTAATAAAATATTGTTGAATAAAATTATATCCCAAATATACCTATATGTATTATATTTTTTTGTTTTTCTATACTCTAATTGGGTTATTGCATTCGTGTTATAATTATTTTATGTTAAGTCTCTAGTTATTTATAAGCATGTACTTATCTTGTTAGAGATACGAGTTCATGTGGATATAAATCTAGAGGTCATGATGATGATTGCAAAAGAAAGGATAAGGGAAAGTAAAAGGGAAAAAACAAGTACATATAAACACCATTGACAAAAAAATGAAGGTGGATAGTAATCATCTATCACATATTTCATTTCATTCAAGAGGATTGAATAATTGTGGATGGAGAGCCCTCAAATATCCAACAGAGTTGATCATTTTCTACAACTAAAGATAATTTTTATCTTATTAAATGGAGCTCTTCATTTTCTCTCTTTATTTTTCAAATTAAGGGAAAAACTGTGTTTTTTTCCAAAGAAAAAAAACAAGTAATTTTATTTCGAGAGAAAACAAAATTACATTTGTAGATTCTAGAGGCATTCTTGTGGCTAAAATCCCATCCATATCCAAAAAAAACAACATGGAGCTTAAAAAAGGGAAGAAAAAACAAAAAAATTACAAAAGATATCAATTATATATTCATCAAAAGAAACTAACAAGTCCCACTTAAATTTCCTGTGCATATGACTAACCAATTCGGATAGATGGATCTGCAGAAAATTTAAGTAAGTGCTCCATTACAAAAAACCACTCAAGAATGATATCTATAAAATAAACTTCAGTTGATCCTTGAGTTGGTCATAGCATAAATTATGATAGGCCCCCAATTATATTTGTTGCCAAGAATTGTGAAGATATTCGAAGGTTCCCTCCTAGGATTTTTCAAGGATTTTCTAGGAGCCCCGGTCCAATGCCACTCCATATTTTGAGAGCCGGTCGACCTCTTGATTATGATCCCTAAAAACATGGTTAAAAGAGAGGTGAGAGAAAAAGTTTCTAAACCTTTTGATGTCCTCAAAAAGAGGCAGAAGTGTGTAGTTTTGCATAGAGAAAACATCATTCATCTACTTGATCATCAATAGAGAGTCACCATAGATGTCCATATGGATGAGTCATTTTCCTCTGGTTAGAATAAGAGTAAGCTTTAATGCCATTAATTCACTAAAATTATTTGTTTCTTTCCCAAGGCTGTCAGAGAAGGAAATAAACTGGTTTTTTGAGAGGTAGATGATGACATGTGCTACTCCAATGGACAGATTCCCCTGGGTAGATCCATCAAAGAATTCCCAAGGCCTGTCATTTTGAATGATGGTCTAAGAATGAGGATTTTGGCATAGATAAGGGGGACTCTATGGATAGGTCAAGAGGATGGATATAAATTGAAGAGCACAATGAAAGGGTGAGGGATTCACATCCTTGAACAAAGAGTGTTTTGTGCAATGTAAATACCCCATGCCACAATCAAGGGGAGAGCTCTGAAGTTTATAGTGTGTTGGATATATAACCAATGTTTGAAAGCATATTCTAGAGATTTACCATCCCATGTGCAAGAATACCTTGTTGTCCTTTGTGTATCAGGCCATACCTCCTTGGAGAAGGAACATTCCAGGAAGAGACGATAGTTTGTTTCATAGTATTTTTTTCATAGACGACATCTTCTTGGCCCATTGAAATTACTTCGATGCAATTTATCCCAAGTAGATTTTTTTGAGCAAAAGGATTCACATAAATAACTTAGCTTTAAGAGGGAATTTTAATTTTCATATATTTTTCCCCCACCAAGGAGAAGGGACTTCTCCAACTTCCTGAGCTAGGGAAGTATAATTGAGCATGGGGATGTAACCCCCATAGGGGTTAATCGACCAAATTAATTGATCCTCTTGATCCGAGGAGAGATCAAGGCATTTTGAAGAGAGTTTGTATATTTTGTCCATAAGTGAGCTTGTTCATCCTCCAATCCAACCTCTTACCATGTCAACCAATGGACCTGACTTGTGATATAGTATCTTTGCCAAATTTGATTAAGAAAATAGAACCCTCATGTGTTTAGAGCTTGGATAATGTGAGTTGGGAGAGTGTGGTGGTTATTGCTGCCAATCCAAGGATATTTACCTATAAGAAATTCCACCCCATTACCAATTCTCTAGACCAACCAGTTACTAATGAGAAAGAATGTAGTTATGATGGATTTCGAAACAATCGATCCATTTTGGATCTTTTTGTTGGGGTTCCTTATCTAGTCCATAATGGATTCATGTGGGAAATATTTTTCCTGAAGAAATTGTGAGTAGAGGTTGTTGCCTTTAATAAACCCCCACACATTCTTAGCAGTTAGTGCCTTTGAGAAAAGGTAGATATTTTTCAATCTCGAACTCCCAATTATTTTGGGAATGGATACTCGTTTCCAAGAAGCCAGTACAAGAGATATTTTATCATCTTATCTAGATGAAATAAATATATAATATAGTTGTTAGATATTTCCCAAGATAACCCTGGGTATCCATGCTAGGGTAGTCCAATATACAGAGATGAATTCCAAAATAGCTTTGACCAAGACCTGTCTACCGACTCTAGAAAGCCACTTATTGCACCAATCATGAAACATTTTTTCTACTTTGGCGAGGAGCCACACCTAGTACTTTTTAAGGTAGCCATTTTCTTTGAAGGTAAACCAAAAATATCTCACCCTTGAGTCCAAATATATTACCTAGATATCTAAGGTCTGAGATATGTGAAGTTGTTCTTGATCGGATAGCCCCCAAAGGTAGAGAGAGGAATTTTCCTTATTAATTTGCATTCTTGTAGTTTTGCAAAAATTGGAAAGAAGATATTGCATATATTCCACATAATGAATCTCCCCTTCACAAAATATAAGGGTTCCATGCACAAAAAGAATGTGATAGAGGGAGGAAGTAGGGTTGATCTCTATACCTTTCAGTTTATTGATTGTGATAGTATTTAGAAGTAGGTGACTGAGGCCCTCCACAACCAAAAGGAAAAGAGAGGGGAGAGAAGACATCCCTATTTGATTACCCTTTCATCTTTGAATAAAGAGAAAGGAAAACCATTTTTCCAGTAAAGAAAAATAAGCAATGCTTATATAGTTTAAAACCCAAGTCATAAAAGAGTGGTTAGAACCCAAGTGTATGAGGAGGAACCTGATGTATAGCCAACTTACTTTGTAAAATGCCTTGGAAAAATCCACTTTGAAGGCAATTTCTTTTAGTTTTCATATATGAATAGAGTGAATACCTTCTTGAGCTAGTCTGATAGCTTCATGAATTTGGTGCCCCTTTAGAAACCCAAATTTTTCAAAAGAGATGTGGTCTGAAAGGAGGTATTTCAATCTTATGTAATCAGTTTGGAGATTATTTTTTCGATGTTTTTGCAGAGAAAGATTGTTTAGAACTGGTCAAACGATCTGGGGATATCAAATTTTGGAATCAATACAATAAAGTTCATATTGAAGGCTATCAAGACTTGTCTTGAGGATATGGAGTACTCCACCACTCATAGCAGATAATCCCATAGAAAGTAAAAACAACTAGATAGAATTAAACATGAAGGCCATTAGGACTCGAGCTCTTATGTTTTTGAAAACTATGAAATATTCCCAATAATTCCTCCTTTGTTACTTTAGTCATTAGTTTGGCATTTCCTTCCTAATCAATGTAACTAGGAAAGTGGCTTGCAACATTCAAGATGGCATCTATAGTCACACATGAATATGCCTTATTCTTGAAGCATCGAGTCCTTTATCGACAATATCCTCAAAGGACGTGGCCTGGGATCCATCCAGTATATATATGGCCCATATGGTATTGATGGATTTTCTTATGTTTATAAAATGGTGGAAAAATTTTATGTTTTCGTCACCTACGTGTAGCCACAATGCATGACTCTTTAATCTCTGCTCTTTTTCCTTGTTTAAAATAATTTTCCTTTGGGCATATTCTAGGACCTTCAAATATTCCCTTTGCTGATCAGAAATGGACCCTTGCCCTTCCATGTCGAACCACTATTGTAGCTTGGATTCCAAGTCTAAGAGGGTGCATTATTCTCTCTTCCTACGTTCATTGTGCCATGAGATGGAAGCTTCCTTGATCCTTTTAATATTTTAGAGGCATTGAAGGGGAGGATATTCTGACAGAGATGGGTTTTACTGGCTCCACTTCTCCTTGATTTCTTCTAAAAAAATGGATCATCCAACCAAGAAGAATTCAAACTTGGAAGGGTTGGGGGGATTTTTTGAGTGAGGGGGCAACTCCAAAAACAATAGGATTGTGGTCTAAATCTCCTTCCGAAGAGACCCACTACAAGACACTGATATCTTCATCCATAAAACCTTTAGAGAGAAGCAAGCAGTCCAATATTTTTTCCACTCTCACCTCTATTGAATGCACATTTCACCAAGTGGGGCATATCTTTGTAGGTTGTATATATAAGAGAATAGATTCCTCCAGACTATGGATTAGAAACTTTGCAAATGGGTCCACATGAGCTATCGAGCCCCAAATTTCACTGGCCCCCAATGTAAAATTTTCAATCTCCTCTTAATATCACAAGGTCATATTTGATCAAAGGATTTTGGAGAGTTCGGTCCTAAAATTGATGACACTCTGAATAATGCCCATAAGTGTTTAGGTATAAAAATTCCAAATTCAAATCTACAAAAAAGAGAGAGGTTCCCAAGCTAGCATGCTTTGCCCATGAATTTTTTAGATGCAGATTATTCCTTCTCTGTCCTATTAGTAACCCTCCAGACTAGCCTTGCGCATTAGTGGCCAAGAAGTTCCATCCTAGAAGAGTTGTGTAAAGAATTTTTATCACTTTCTCCCCATCCATCATTATTTCTTGCAAGAACAAGATTGATGGTTTCCGAGTATCCATTAACCATTTAATGGCCTATTTCGTTGAGGGATTTGCAAACCCTTTGAAATTTAAGGATAATATGATCAAAGGGGGGTTTTCTTAGGGAATTTTCTCTAAGGGTCCCAATAAGTGATTGTTATTTTTTTGGCTTGAACTCCGAGTTTGCATGCTTTTGTGCCAAGGAGAGGAATATTTTTTACCCCTCTGAGAGTGTTTTTGGTCCTTTTCTTCATAAGGACCCAAACCACCCTCCATACCATGGATATGGTTATTTTTAAGTCAGGCATTGGATATGATGTTATATTTCAAATCAGAGGAGACAGAGGGGGCCATCTAAGTAGCAGGGTCATCAGGATGGTTCTAAGTCTAGGATTCTAGAGATGTCTCCAAAGAGGGAAACCTAGACACCTGAAATCTTGGGAGGGGAATAAGGGAGGGAAATTGTCGGCTAGAGAGGCATGAGAGGCTATAAATGAAGTCATTTCTAAATCCCTTTGGAAAGGTTGTATTGTGATCCCTGTCAGGCGAAATATATATCGTTATAATAACGTTGTAGTACTTGCCCAACCATTTAATTGTCAACCCGG
>SNQJ01S0046315.1:67318-80823 GCA_010110895.2 Picea sitchensis
TCACTTTTAATACTAAAATGAATAAAGTGGAAAATAATGATGTGAAACCCAAATGTATTTATGAAAATGATATGACAAAGGTTTAATTGGGCGATGAAATGTAAGGAATAGTGAAGGGAAAGGTGGATGAAAATACGACATTTATGAGTCCCAACAATCCCCAAAAGACCCAAATTGAAATTCTAAGTCAACAACATGAGAGGAATGGGGAGAAGGGGAGTTTTCCATAACTAGAGAGAGGTTAATGCCTACTAAAATGTGGGTGTCAAGAGTTCTCTAGCTATTCCTAGCCTAGTCCTGGTTCATCTTTGGATTTATCAGAGAGGGTTCCAAAGAAGGGATAGTCTGCATAGGAGATTTTGGACCAGTCTCTAACAAAGTCTCCACTATATATTTCTTCACCCGCATTTTACTTTGCACTACTCTTGAATATTCTTGGCCAATGTGTCCATAAAAATTATACTACCAACACCAAAAAGGAATATTGTCGTAGTCTAGATCACAGAGAAATGTGGAAATACTGCTTTCAATAGTGACAGTGTCTTCCAAACCTCCTAACAACTGTAAACAAATAGGATTTGGGCCATTCTCATATAACCGATTAACTAAAAGGAGAGATCAACTTAATAAAAGAAAACCAGAACATTACCTATCTCTCAGAATACCTCTTATGACTAGATAATTATGGGGAGCCTAGGTAAATTAACCCAAACTAGAGTGATGTCAATCCTTTATGAGGTTGCATCAAAATCCATAGACCATTTTTGAGAAACAAATCTTGGGATACCGAACTCCATTGGTTGAGAATAATTTATCGGTGTCTTGTTATTGCAGGATTCGTACTTGTGCAAATCCCTACAAGAAGTCCCCAAATATTGTGTAACAATGGAAGATCCTACCATTATCACCTTATAAGAAATTCCCTTGTTTTAGTGATGGAAGAGTTCCACCGCAAGGGAAGCTTCCCTAATGACCTCAAGGGATCAAAGTAGCAAGTATAGTAGCCAAGTTATTGTCCCCTCTCTTGGTCACCTAAAGAAAGGTCTAGGTCAAGGTAAGAAAAGAGGTATGAAGTTGTTTGAGTACCCTTCTGCAACAAGAACAATTTACAACATATATATGATTATTTCCAAGTCCAAACGTGCAATTAATACCTCTTAAAGACACTAGACAATGTAAATTGCAATGGTTGTTGTAAATTTGCAGCAGTAAAACAATGATATGATACCAATAAATGATTTACAACAACAACAACAATTTATGCTCAGAAATGCAACAATTGACCAATAAAACTTAACGTTTATCCACTAGAATATCATCCAATTGTTTAATGCAATTTATGATTGCGTTAGGCCACCTTTACAAGAGTGTATGCAAAACATAAGAGTGTTATCAGATGGTTGTATAAAAAAATTGTAACAACAACAAATTATCCAATGAGTTTGCCAATGTTAGTGTTACTTAGGTTGGTAGAATGCTTAAGAGTGTTGACATAAAGANCCTTTACAAGAGTGTATGCAAAACATAAGAGTGTTATCAGATGGTTGTATAAAAAAATTGTAACAACAACAAATTATCCAATGAGTTTGCCAATGTTAGTGTTACTTAGGTTGGTAGAATGCTTAAGAGTGTTGACATAAAGATTTTGTTGATCAATTCACCATGAGAATGCTTTTAAAACCTATTAGCATCAGAAGTCACTCCTGGATTTCGATAGGAGAAGAGCCCAACGCCCATCAGTTTTATGTCACGATAAGTTTAATGGACGATCAAATGGTTAGAGACCCAGGACGAAATCACTCTAGCTCAGGGACCAGGTATGGTATGTAAAGAAAAAAGGAGGTCTTGATCTAACTTCAGTCAGTGGGTTGATTCTAAAATGGGCAGGTGGAAGAATTGTTGAGAGGAATGAGCAAAACTACCTCGGGCAACAAGCCTTTCAGCAGTTTGCAGAAGAAAAACTCTAAATGCAAGATCCTCTTGGTTCAGAGTTTCGGGTAACTGAAGGGGTGACTTGACTGGATCCTCCAATTCCAAGTCATTCAGCGTTGAGAAAATCACAAGAATGATTAGAGACAATGCAATTGTTACAGTGATCCAACATACATCATCCTATAACAGCTACAACTCGACTGGATCCTCCAATTCCGAGTTGTTCTAATACAGTATGAACAAAGACATGGAAAGAAGCTGACATTCATAAGGCAAGAAGTCTCAGATGTTAATACATAACCAAAATAACCAGTGCTTCACTAAATCTTTTACAATCAGGAGCCTTTCTCAACCATCCATCCCTTTGAAAAATATCAAAACTAAGTATATATACTCCTAAACATTTTTCCAACAGAGGCCTCCTAGACTTTTGGGATGAGGCGTCTCTTTAATCAAATCTGGCCTGCACTCCTCTGTCATACGCCACCTCAATTTTGCAAGGCTCACACCAGGGGGTAGTTGAGCCCTTAAATGTTGAATTAGCATGTGCAGACTTCCCTGGGGAGTCGAGGACTCGGCATGGCTTCTGTGGGAAAAAACTAGTATAGAGGACCAACTCAGGCGGACTTCCTGTCGAGACCTCCATACCTTGCAATTAATGAGTGAGGTGAGGTTTCAACCACCACCTCTCTTCATCATTTGTTCCAAGAAGGTATCAGGATTGAGATCAAGTCGAACCAACATCTGGAAAACACGGTGCCCCCCTTCTGAAACTCAACTCGACACTTTTGGCCCCCTTTGTACAGCCTTTTCTACTCCCTCAAGTGACCACGGGCCGTGACCCTATGCTTATCCTCAAAGGTGCTTTCGGCGCTTCGGGGTTCGGGGCTTCGAGATATGAAGCCCTTACCCTTAGAACTTCTGAATGCCGACATGCTGATGTGATTAGATCTTGCGCCGCGTGTCCCTGGATCAAACGACTGAAATGACGTCGACGTTTTTGGACCCGTCTCATCACATGGTGCGTGCTAGCGCCTTTTTACCAAGCCTGTTCCTTTGTGACTGGGCGCTATGACCGTGGGCCCGACTCTAGGCGCTTTCGGCGTTTCGGGGTTCGGGGTTTCGAGATGTGAAATGATGAGTGCTTACCCCTCGATCTCCCGAATGCTGACATGACATGATCGTGCACCACGTGTCCTTTTGGATGGACGGCTAAGATTACGTCTTCAATACTTACACTATGAAAATCCCGAAGGGCCCCACCCGTGGCTCAGATCATGCGTCGCATGTCCTCCGGATCCTTTCGAGATTTCTTGCACCGGGTGTTCACAATGCGCTTCTTCCTCGAAATCCCGATCGACTAAACTGTGAAAGCACGGATGTGCGCCGCGTGTCCTTAAGATGAACGGTCGAGATAGCATTTGTTATTTAAAAGGGGGTTGCCTTCATTCCCAGGCTCTCTTGACATGACCTGGCGCTAGGACCGTGGGCTCAGCTCCAAAGGTTCCTTCGGCATTTCACCAATCAAAAATTTTAGCTCCAGTGAATGGGAGGTCCCTTGTCTCCCGAAACGTCGATCCCTGAAATGTCGACTGGATGCCACCTGTCCCAACTGGATCGGACGACCCAGATTTGTCTTGAAATATGGGTGCTATCTCTTGCGCTAAATCTCGGGCAACTTGGTATCCCCGAAAACCCGATGACTGTCGATCTACTCTATTGATGGATCTCGGCCACTGGCGACATAACTTCGCCTGCTCGCTTGATTTCTAGCCTGAAATGAGTTTTTTTTCATGTTGCGCTTGGGCGCTTCTCGTGCAACCTGCAGACCTAGATACTCTTGTGCCCAAGACAAGAATGGTTGTTAACATTAGGCTCCATGGGGGATAGATTCGTCCCTGTGATGCTCTAAGAACTCATTCTGCAGCTTCAATGCCTTGTTGTTGGGTTATGGAGTCAAGCTCAAAACATCCCACTTCTGAAAATATAGGCTGAAAAGTAAAGCAAAGCAAACAAAGCTACATGCTCAAAGGAGCTTATTTATATACAGTCTTAATGCTAATAAAATATTTTACATGGGGCTAGGTGAAAACAGACTTCCACCATAGCCATTCAAGTAGCTTCCTGGATAGAAGCTCCTTCCTTCTGTCGATGATCACCAACAGATGGTGTAACCGTGACAGCAGAATGGCTACACTCTTAAACTTCTCCTCACATGCTGAAGTTGATATGAAATAGGGTGGCTCCAAGGCATAAAGGACATACCACTCCATGTATTTGTTGAAAGGGTCATAGAATGAGTGGCGAATTTCAGAAAATTGGCGACAGGCAGCCTCCTCTGCTACACAGTTGTTCCCATGTGGTTGAATATCTCTGACAAGCATCGGTGAGTGGACAACTATCGTAGACTCACTGATCTCGGGCGGTGGCTGCTCATTGACTGGCTTTGGATAGGAAAAGAAATGTGCGCTCAGCTGCTCTTCTGGTTCTTCCTTGTCTTCTTCGTGCACTTCCCCATCTTGTAAAAAGGGAATGGTCTCCCGATCCTTCCTTTCAATCCCCAATGTAAATACATCGTGGGAAATATCGTGAAGGAAGAAAGAACAATCCTCTTCCACAATGGCTTCTTCATTTAATTCTGAGACAGCAGGCTCATCGGGGGCAGATGCTAACACATCTAAGAAATCTTCGATAATCTCTTCAAAAGAGTTTCTTAGATCATTTGCCTTGAAGACTGGAAAATCCTCTTCTTTTCCATCAGATTCCAATTTTTCATGTTGGGTAGTGAGAGATACCGCCTGCTCCATCAGCTCACTCAGGGTATCTCCTTCCTCCCTGGGATCTTCATCACTTTCATAACCTGCCTCTAATGCATATGAATGGGGGGGAGAAAGGACTGAGTTCTGATCCAGGTCATCAGGATCATCCCCACAACCTACGTCAGAAACAACTTTCTCTTGTATAGATTTGTGGTATCCCTCACAACAATTATGACAAATTAACTCAGGGGGATACAACTTCTGACAATAGGCGGTGAAAGCTGCATGGAATCCATTGAGTGAAGAAATGCTAGCAGGGGGTAAAGAATGATACCATTTACATGCATCCCCTGCTAACGAGAACATGAACATATTCAGTAATACATCCTCATGATGTATCTCCCACTAACACATGCATTCATGAAACTCACTCAGGCGCTGAGCAGGGTTGTCCTCTTCACATTTTCCAAATATGGGCAAATAATCGCCCCATTCATTCGGAGAGGGGACAACATTAGGAAAACTAGGAATAACAGAAAAATTAAAAGGAGCAAACCTGCGAGCAAGGATTTTCTCCATATCGAACTAGTGGAGTCGCCAATTGATCCTTGAATCATGGAGTCGCCAGGTGAAATATGTGCAGCTTCAAATGTGTCTGGTCCTTGTTCACCATCAAAGGCCAAATCCTAACGTTGTTGTTACCCCAGGAAGCTTCTCAGGCTGAGAAAGCAGTTGTTGAAACCTTCTCGAGAAATCTCCTTAGGGTCAGCTTTTAGGTGTGCTAACAGTAGCCACAGCTGAAATAGTGATGTGGAAACCTTGGAGTCGCCAGGTGCACAGTAGCAATCTTGAAGGGCTCTGATGTCTGATGCACCTTCAAAATCAGAGGCTCAATGTCGTTCTGCCCAAGGAAAATCTTCAACTTCGTCCCCGACAATGGTGCCAGAAATGTTAGTGTCAGAAATCACTCCTAGATTGTGACAGGAGCAGAGCCCAACGCCCATAAGTTTTATGTCACGATAAGTTTAATGGACGATCAAATGGTTAGAGACCCAGGACGAAATCACTCTATCTCAAGGACCACGTCTGGTATGTAAAGAACAAAGGAGGTCTTGATCTAACTTCAGTCAGTGGGTTGATTGTAAAATGGGCAGGTGGAAGACTTGGTGAGAGGAATGAGCAAAACTACCTCGAGCAACAGGCCTTTTAGCAGTTTGCAGAAGAAAAACTCTAAATGCAAGATCCTCTTGGTTCAGAGTTTCGGGTAACTGAAGGGGTGACTTGACTGGATCCTCCAATTCCAAGTCATTCAGCGTTGAGAAATTCACAAGACCGATTAGAGACAACGCAACTGTTACAGTGATCCAACATACATCATCCTATAATAGCTACAACTTGAATGGATCCTCCAATTCTGAGTTGTTCTAATACAGTATGAACAAAGACATGGAAAGAAGTTGACATTCATAAGGCAAGAAGTCTCATATGTTAATACATAACCAGAATAACCAGTGCTTCGCTAAATATTTTACAATCGGGAGCCTTGCTCAACCATCCATCCTTTGAAAAATATCAAAACTAAGTATATATACTCCTAAACATTTTCCCAACAGAGGCCTCCTAGACTTTCGAGATGAGGCGTATCTACAATCAAATCTGGCCTGCACTCCTCTATCATACGCCACCTTAATTCTGCATGGCTCACACCAGGGGGTAGTTGAGCCCTTAAATGTTGAATTAGCATGCGCAGACTTCCCTGGGGAGTCGAGGACTCGGCATGGCTTCTGTGGGAAAAAACCAGTACAGAGGACCACCTCGGGCGGACTTCCTGCCGGGACCTCCATACTTTGCAATTAATGAGTGAGGCGAGGTTTCAACCACCCCCTCTCTTCTTCATTCATCCCAAGCAGGTATCAGGATTGAGATCAAGTCGAACCAGCATCTGGAGAACACGGTTCCCCCCTTCTGAAACTCAACTCGACACTTTTGGCCCCCTTTGTACAGCCTTTTCTACTCCCTCAAGTGACCACGGGCCGTGACCCTATGCTCATCCTCAAAGGTGCTTTCGGTGCTTCGGGGTTCGGGGCTTCGAGATATGAAGCCCTTACCGTTAGAACCCCCAAATGTCGACATGCCGATGTGATTAGATCTTGTGTCGCGCGTCCCTGGATCGGACAGCTGAAATGATGTCGGTGTTTTTGGACCCGTCTCATCACATGGTGCACACTAGCGCCTTTTTACTAGGCTTGTTCCTTTGTGACTGGGCGCTATGACCGTGGGCCCGACTCTAGGCGCTTTCGGCATTTCGGGGTTCGGGGATTCGAGATGTGAAATGAAGAGGAGCGCTTACCCCTCGAACTCCCGAATGTCGACATGACATGATCGCGCACCACGCGTCCTTTTGGATGGACGACTAAGATTACGTCTTCGGCGCTGACACTATGAAAATCCCGAAGGGCCCCACCCGTGGCTTAGATCATGCGTCGCATGTCCTCCTAATCCTTTCGAGATTTCTTGCATCGGGAGTTCACGATGCGCTTCTTCCTCGAAATCCCGATCGACTAGACTGCGAAAGCACAGATGTGCGTCGCGTGTCCTTCAGATGAACGGCCAAGATAGCATTTGTTATTTAAAATGGGGTTGCCTTCATTCCCAGGCTCGCTTGACATGACCTGGTGCTAGGACCGTGGGATCAGCTCCAAAGGTGCCTTCGGCATTTTGTCGATCGGAAATTTTAGCTGCAGTGAATTGGAGGTCCCTTGTTTCTCGAAACATCGATCCCCGAAATGCCGACTCGCTGCCACCTGTTCCAACTGGATCGGACAACCTAGATTTGTCTTTAAATATGGGTGTTGTCTCTTGCGCTAAATCTCGGGCAACTTGGTAGCCCCGAAAACCCGATGACCATCGATCTGCTCTATTGATGGATCTCGGCCGCTAACAACATAACTTCGCCTGCTCACTTGATTTGTAGCCTGAAATGAGATTTTTTTCGTGTTGCGCTTGGGCGCTTCTCGTGCAACCTGCAAACCCGAATACTCTTGTGCCCAAGACAAGAATGGTTGTTAACAAAACCAATGCCTTTTAAGAGTTATGGAGTCTTCTAACATCAAATGCAACTAATCTTGGATGATGGCCTAATTGAAACCAAGAGGTAGGATTCAAACTCTAAGGTGTTAGCACATTAGGAGAAGGATTTCTAGGGTGCAAGCACATTTGGGCCCTATAAACCTTCTCCCTTCTTGTAGCTTCAACTAGGTCAAAATCAAAAGTCTAGGGCTAAAACCCTAAAGTTCTATCACTTTAGGGCTTTAGGAGTCTAACCCTAACAAATGATTCCTTCACAAATTTTTGGACAAAAAATACCTTGAGAGATGAAGAAGCACTTATGTTCCTCTCTTAGGGTTTCACCAAGCAAGTTCTTTAGCATGAAATAACAAATTTACCATGAAACATCAATAGCATAAGAATAAAATTGCACAAAATTCACTTACTTCACCAAGAAACCATGAGATAAAATCATAATTGTAGAATTCCCATCCAAAATCAGCAAAAACCATCCACAATTAGGCCTCCAAGAATAGTGCATAAGTTTAGAAGAGATAGTAACCCCAAAAGGGAGAAAATGTATGAAGTACATTTCACAAAGGTGAGAAGTAATGATCCCAAATGAAAATGAGGCTTTCCTTTCTTATATGAGGCAACCTCAACATAATTTTTCCACATAATTTGTCAACAACATAAAGTATGTGGGGCTGACCCCTTAATTTTCCTCTAACAATATGCCAAAATGAAAAAATACATAATAAAACCCTAAAAAGGGTGACACCATGTGCAAGAAGGATGACATCATGCTAGGAGAGGGTGACTTCTTGCCTCTAAAGGCAAATGTTGGGCCTCCAAAGGCCAAGTGGCATCCTATGGGGGTGAAAGAGTGTGAAGCGAGGTGTCACCTCACCCAAATCCATGTCATTCATCTTTGGTACCCATCCATCCATCAAAACCCTAGCCAAAGGATGGTGTCAAGGGTTAAAAGGGTGACGTCCATGGCCTTCAAAGGAAACGTCCAAGGCTATGAGGGTTGTAAATGCATCTTCAAGTGATTTCCAACCACTTGCTACTACAACGTCCTCCATCCTCTATTCACAAATCCCTGAGGTACCTTGCCTAGCCTGTGGGGATTCCAACCCATATGTGTGGAATAATGACCAAAACTACTCAAACCAAGCCCATTTTTCCATCATCCAAGGTCTTGATAATGTGAAATCCATTGTCTGAGGGTGGTGAGTCACTATATGACCCACTACTCTCATCAAAAATGCCAAATTCATACAATAAAGGCACAACGCCTTGGGTACAATCCCTAGATGTCCCTCAAGAACCATGTCACAACATACAAAAAAAACCAAAGTATAAGATATAGTTAGCCAAAGTTCACAAGAAACATCAGTCCTTAAAACATGGAAAGTAAGCTGCAACTTAAGATACAAGTCATGCAAGATAATTCACCTCAGTGTCCCCATAAAGCATCACACCAGCTACGACCCCATGCGAGTTACCAAGTTTAAGTATATTAGTGTCTTCATCCAACCCTATTAGGTGTGCCACCTAGACAAGAAATAAAATAACCGAGGTAGAGGAATAGGTCCCGAGAGTGACAAGGGAAAGTAAAAACCCACCAAGAGTAAGTGTGAAAGTGACATGGTTTAGGGGTTACTTCATGGATTACGGTGTCAATCCATCTCTATGAGCGCCTTTGTGGAGAGTGTGCTTTCTCTTGAGTTACCCAATATTTGCATGCCACCTTTTTCCAAACCCATTTATCAACCATATTTCCAATCCATGTTTTTTATATTATATTTTTTAGTCCCCTTTAAAAGGTTTCAAGCTTTAGCATCACTCTTTTGGGATCAGGGTGAGCACTGAATGAGTAGAGCTCAAGTTGGACCGGATTTTGGTGTTCGTCCTACTTTTCTATGTTCACTTTATTTTCTAGCATTATTTTTTTATTATTTTATAGAAACTATGGAACAACCTCTGGGCCTTCAGCCCCTCTTCTCATAAGAGAATGGACCATAGCCGAAATTTAGTACAATATGAGAGGATTCAAGGTGGAAAGTGTTAAGTATGATCAGGAGTGAAAGTTTACCCTCGGGAAGGCCCCTAGTACTAGCTATTTTCCCTGGGCGGTAACAACACAGGACTAGGGCACAGAAGTTGACCACCAAGGTGAAAGAAGGAAAATGACACAGTTTCCCAAACTAGTGATCCATTATCCAACTTCAACCAAAGATCATCATCCACATGCCCAACAAATTAAGTACAATAGTTTTCATGAAATAAGGACTAACATACCTCATGGTGACAATAGATTACCATATCCCATACTCTAGGTTGCTTGAATGTGATGAGCCTTGGTTGATCTAGTTCGGAGGAAAATGAGGGAGGTTGTTGGGTTTCCATATGTGGAGATGTTGATCATCATCATCATGGTGTCAATCATGTTCTCCATTGTGGGCCTCGAGACATGATCCCCTCTAGTTACCCCTAAGCATGGGGGGATAACATTTGGATTCAACGTGGGGACATGTACTCATCGTAGAGTGTATGAGAACCTCAACATCTCTGGTTGTCAAATATCTACAATCTCGCACTCACTTCAACCAATAAATAACTTTAGAAGTATTTTCTAGTGGATGTGACCCACCGATTGTCAATGATAATTAAAACCATGCTTCAAAATAATTTTTTCCTTACCTAGAAAACAATAAAGAAAAACATTAAATGATAAAATTCAATTTCCTAACATGTATTCATTATATGCAAACAAGAATTCAACATGTATATGCAAGAAGATGCAACTACACTAGCATGGTTTGCATGATGCAAGATATATATACAAATGAAATGCAAGATGCAAATTCTCTAATCTACCTATACTAGTCCAAGTTAGCTCAATAAGTTAAGTATCTTTCTCGTGATGGGGCTTGAGAAGGGACACACTAACCAATAGTTGATGTCTCCTTCCCTACAATGTGGATAGGTAGTAGGAATGATTAAAAAACTTCTCATCAATCTTGTTGGGACCCAGGCAAAATTTTCCAAACTCCTTTTGTGTATCGGGCTGGCCCTTCCTTGTTTCCCACTCTAAGACCAAATCTCCTTGTTTGTAATCCCCTCCTTTAATATCGACTGCTTCTTGTATTACCCTAGTATATTGTTTTAAGGGAGGGGGGTGGGATTCTATTGCAAGGACATCATCTTGGCTTGGCCTAATCAATAAATCTTTATCATATTTCTTCAATATTTTGGCATAGCCAATTTCCTTATTTTTATACTTGTCTAGTTGTTGTTGGTAATATTCCTTTTTAGGCCATTCTATAGCATCAAAATGTTCTTCTTGGGTGAAAGGAAGATCATTTGGGAAAAAAATTGGAAGGGACCTCTTGACTACTTCAAGGATATCCTCAATCTCTGGGTCAAGGTCAATCTCTTCAACATGATTCTTTTCCATGGTCAATTTGGGAAGGTGAACATAAGTGTTATCATCCATAGGTATAGTAGCATAGGTCAAATCCATCTACAACGTACCACCTAACGTTGCAGCAAATTTTCTAGACGAGATCATTCCCCACACATATGGGACATATATGACCATAATGTTCATAAGGAAAACCATCTCAGGATATCAATCAAGGTGTACCTTTACATTCTCTATTACACCATGTGTGGGAATGGACCTAGATTCAATCCCACAGACATTTCTATAAGGCCTTGTGGTTTCCAAACCCAATTGCCTCATTAATTTCAAGAACATGATACTTGCACCCACTCTTGAGTCAAGCATACAATTATTCAAGAGTTTATTGTTTACTTGCAATGAGATGAAGAAAGGTGGGTGCTCGTCATATTGTGGTCTAAAATGGTTAACTTGCAACATAATAAGAGGATCCACATGTTCACCTTGTACCTTAAAGAACTTCTCGACTTTACCTTTCATCAAAGGAATTTTAATGATCTCTTTTAGAGGTACAAGTACATTGATCTTTGCCAAGACATTGTCTATGTCAATATTCAAGTCAATATCACTAGTCTTTGGAAAAGTGGAACTAGGAGGAGGATTGTTTGTTGGTGGAGAAGGGGGTCCTTGTTGAGGGGTTTAAGGTCACTGGGTGGAGCTTGTGGCGCATTTCTCCGTCTTGTGTATACTTGTATTTCCTTCTTCCTAATCTCTCCCTCGACTCCTCATCCATTTTGTTTATAATTTCCATCCTATCCCTCCTGGATACTTCCCTTTTTCCTTCATTGAGTTGTTTAGGTGTGATATTGAGGCATACTTGAGGGGATATAGAAAATATATGATCTATGGTATAAAATACATTCATTTGATCAAGTTCTCGATCATTCATTAGGAATTCATGTTCCCAATGTGCATCCCCACAAGGTAAGCACCAAGGAGTCTCATTTACAATGTTTGAGGGGGCTAGAGTGTTGGGAACCTTTTTTTGATTAGGATCTTGAGGTCTCCATGCTTGGATAGGATTTTGAGGCTACCCCTTAAAAGGAGGATTTGGGGATTGTTGTTGTGCCCTTTCCAAATTAGTGATCTTATTCATCAACAATGTTTGGTTCTTGGCGAGTTCATTTATAGCCTCTTCAAGTCGTGCCCATGGAGTGCTAACATCTTGAGTGGGATCAACGTTGTGTACTATCCTTGGTTTGGTAACGACCTTGACTCTTGGGGCATAGAAAGGTTATACCTTGCACGATGAAATATTAGCCTCAATTTTTGTAGCCATTTCTTGGGCTTCTTGAATGGTCGTTAGACCCTTGTACTTGAGAAAATACCCAAAGTTTCGTGGGAAACCCTTGATTTAAAGGAAGAGGAGATAATCTTTCCCAGGGTGATGATTTCTAGGGATCTGTTGAAGCAACTTCTCAAACATGGTATCAAATTCCTTAAAAATTTCAATCTCCAACTTCTTTATTTCAGTAAGTCGCATCAACAATAGGTTTGGTTCCTCTTTATTTCTCCACCTTTTAAGAAAGGTTTCTTCGAGTTGATCCATAGTATTGATACTTTTGTTAGGGAGACTTTTGTACCACCTTCTAGTGACATCGGTAAGAGTGGCTGAGAAAAGTTTCATCACTAAATCCTCAACATCATCACTCACAGATTTAAGTTGGAAGAAAGCCCAAAATTTACTCATATGCTCTTCAGTAGTGGCGACGTCATTACTCGAAAACTTGGAAAGTCATTTTTCATACTTAGGAGGCATCTACCTAGGGTATCCTGGGATGGAAATCATGTCCAAAGGCTTGAATATATTGGATGCCCATTGCTTTTGAGATATTGTAGGCAAGGATAGGTTTCCTCTAAACAAGGATTTTACTATAGGTGAGTTGTGGGGAACCCTTCTCTTGTACGTCTTAGGAGGGTTAATATACCTCCTTGAAATTTGTGGAGTCACCAAATGATCACCCTTAGATCATCAAAGGAAGGTGAGGGAATCACCCTCAGTGGATTTTCCAGGTAAACTTGAGACATAAGGGATTCGAGAGAAAGTTTACCAAATATATGTCGTTGAGGAGAATGACTCAATCCTCCCCGGGAATGGTGCCAGAATGTTATCACATGATTTGTACTTGTGCAAATCCATACCACACGTCTCCAAATATTGCGTAACAATGGAAGATCCTACCACTATCACCTTAGTAACAACTTCCCTCATTTTAGTGATGAAAGAGGTCCACCACAAGGGGGGCTTCCCTGGTGACCTCAAGGGATCAAAGTAGAAATTATAGTAGCCAATC
>SNQJ01S0046315.1:91633-106052 GCA_010110895.2 Picea sitchensis
GTCCTTCAAGAGTAAACGAATCTCACTCCTCCAACTTCTCATTGCACTGTTTCACAGGGTTCAAAGTTAAAGTAGAAATACATGTCTTCCTTCCTTCTAGCTTATTAAAGTCCGGTTCCCATAACGAGGACTTAACATTTACATTCAACCCTCCCAATCCCCCCAGTTCTAACTGTGAGTGACCGCATAGAAGATTTAATGAATCCTCTTCAATTCTAGAAGATGCAGCATCCAAAATCAAGGGAGAAAAAACCTCATCCGAAGGGTTTGAAGTAGCTTCTAATATGACACTACCCCACTTTCCCAAATCCTTACTCGCCAATGCCACAGGATTCAAACACTGAGATGGAAAACCAACAACCCCCCCTCTAAAAAAGTTATCACTAATCACCCCTCCCAAATCCAACCCATTGTTGGGTATGTGTTATATTCTTTTCATGTGTGTGTGTGTGGGTGCGTCAGATACGACAACTGTGTCTAACGATCCCTTCACCTAGAGCTTTGTCATGTGTGTCGAGCGCTTTCCTAGGGGGGTCCCAGGGGGGGGGCAGGTATGCCCCCCCTGGTTATGCGCAGCGTTCAGGACAGCGCTGTTGAAGGAAAATCTCCTTCCGGACAGGTAGATATCCTCTTGAGAGCTAGACTCTTAACTCTCTTATAGGATAAATCCGTAGATGCAGACACTAACCGATCTCCCTAGATCCACCTGGATCTAGAACAAAGCAAGACAGAATATGACTCTTTCCCTAGATTCTGACCATTGAATTAAATAGGAGGCAAGAACAAAGAACATACCTTATTATCGCTTCCTTTGGTATTTGTTTCTCCCGCTTCGCTCCAATGCTCTCATGCAGTCAAGACCAAGACAACACAAACCAACCAAAGTGAAGAAANGGGGAGAAAACCCAGCAAAACTTCCTTATTATAGATAGCCAATACAATGCCAAGAGATAACTCAAACAAATACAGAAAGTCCTCTCCCAAGAATGCGCCTCTCTCTCTCTCTCTCTTCTCCAACTGCAGCTCCGAAACTTGCTCCTCAATGAACAAGTGAGTGTATGTCTAAGTGAGGCACTAGCCTCCTTATTTATACAATTATGGCACGTGTGGAATTGTCTCTTCACTGGCAGGGCCGACTTCTTCTTCTGGGTGGTTATAACCACCTTTAATATATTTTGGGGCCTCTTTAATATATTATGGGGCCGACTTCTTATTCTGCCTATTACAATTATACTTTAACCAATCCGCAAAAGGGGATTTGGTCTTTTACAATAGCCGACATGATCAATCCGCAATAGGGGATTGATTTAATGAATAATACCACAATAATAATTAGAATACACTTTACAGTTATAATATTTCAACAGAATCTTCCATTCATACACTTTGCAGTTACAATATTTCAACAGAATCTTCCATTCATAGGTATGTATCTAAATCCTACCATGATAATGCTATTTTTTTCATAAATTTATGCATGTTTGCTTCTCTTTGCTTGCCTACATTTTGACTTTTTCTGTCATTTTTCCATGATTTTCATGCCCGTAAAACAATGTAAGTGCTTTTTTTTATGGGACAGCAAACTCGATTTTAATTTTTTATCCACCCTCTTATTGTCATTTTTCATTGTTAATAATCTAATCTAGAGGTCTAATTTTTTAAACCAATAGGTTGTTATTTTTTTTCTATTGGGGTTTAATGCCATTTTCTTGTGTTTTTGGTGCCTTAGGTTTGAATTTTGAAGTTGTCCTTTTCCATAGGAAATATTCCAAAGGCTTTGGACCCATTTTGGTAGTATGGGGAACTTGAAGATGGCACAAACCGGCAACAATTGAGTTGCAAATTGTGTGGGCAGCATATGATGGGAGGGATTAGTAGGTTGAAACCATTTGGATAAACTCCCCAAGCATGATATTGGGATTTGTCCTCAAGTTGGACTGAAGGTTGTGAGAGTTGCACATGATTCAATTCATGCAAAGGGTAGAAAGAAAGAAGAGGAAGCCACAAACAAAGTTGAACATGCAGTTAGAAGTTCAGGGTTATCTACCACTGAGGGTAGTGGGACAGGTTCCACGGATTCACCTACCGAGAGGCGCTCATCCTTTTTTGTTCCACAAATCGGAGCAGGAGCACAACCCTCCATCATGTCAATAATAAAAAAAAAAGGAGAAGGCAGAAGCAGACAGGGTTATGGGGAAGTTTATTTTCTAGAGTGACTTACCTCTCAGTATCACCTAAAACAATCAATTTTGGCAATTGATGTGTGATTCTGTTGTTGTTGTTATTGGCCCAAGGTATAAAAGCGCTACCTATGAGGAGTTGCGAGGGCCAATTCTTCAAGACAAAAAGGAGGACATCAACTCTATATTGGCGGAGTTGAAGAGATCATGGGAGGTCTCTGGATGCACAATGATGTCTGGTGGTTGGACAGATAGGAAGGTAGCACCCTTCTCAATTTCTTAGTACATTGTCCTAGAGGTCCCATGTTTATCAAATGAGTGAATGCATCGGCACATGTAAAATATGTAGCATTGTTATGTGAGTTGATGGATGGATTCATCCAGGAGATCAGTTTGCATAATGCAGTGCAAATCATATTCATAATAAATAATGCAGCTAATTATGTGGTTGTTGGTAGGATGCTTATGGAGAGGCATTGCTCATTGTTTTGGACTCCATGAGTTGCACATTGTATTGATTTGATGCTCGACGATATGGGGAAAATTCCCTTCATCAAGGAGGTGATTGATCAAGCTAGGAGCATCCCCAAGTTTATATATAACCATGCTTTCATTCTTAGCCTCGTGAGGAGATGCACCAAAAAAAGGGAGATGCACATCCTGCAATTACACGTTTTGCCACCAACTTCATTACTCTTCAATCTTTGCTTCAATGTCAGTTTGAGTTGAAGCAAATGTTTGTTTGTGATGAGTGGCGTGATTGTACATATAGTAGGAGAGAGGATGGGAGAGCCATTGCTAGATTGGTGTACACCGACTCCTTCTGGGAAGGAGTGGAAGAAATGTGCTCAGTTAGTGAACCTTTGGTAAAGGTTCTGAGATTGGTCTATAGTGATAATCCCGCAATGGCCTATTTGTATGAGTTCATGGATAGGGCTAAAGAAACTACCAGAGCTTATTATGTGGGCAAGGGTACCCCTGGGATGCTCCATCGAGCCATTCATGTAGTAGCACTTTTCCTCAACCCCGCATTTTCCTACAAATGCAACTTTGATTTTGATGGAAAGGTGATGGAAGGGATCTTTACTTGTCTTCGGAGGATGGTACCTAATGTCAAGATCCACAGCACAATTAATTGCGAGATAGAGATGTATCGGGATGGTACTAGACTATTTGGATTTGATGATGTTGTTCGTGAAAGGACCACTTTGATGCCACATAAGTGATTTGAATTTAGAACTTTTAAAATTCAATTATGTGTTTTATTTGAAAGTTTAATTATGTTTTCTTTATTTTTTGTTTTCCAATGTAATGAAATATAATTTAGTTCTCCTTCTTTCTAATTTGTTGTAGATGTTTTGTGACGAAACTGTGGTGCAAGGGCACCAAATTTACAAAAATTTGCCATCTAAATCCTCGGTCAAACCTGTAGCGCTTCAAGATGTGAGCGCAATTGGAGTGTATTTGAAAAAATACACTCAAAGAAACGCAACAAGTTAGAACTTAGAACTTCAACAGAGAAATTGCATTTATTGTAATTTATGACCCTCAAGACTAATTAAATTTTTTATGACCCTCTTATAGGATGGAGTTCCCATGTCTCAATGACTCGGTGTATGTCCATTACAATCTCTGACTATGGATGAGGCAGATGGAGAGAACACCGAATGTGCATGCCATTTCCTTAGACAATATTGATGTATTGTCTAAGTGGGTGCCTATCATGGAGGAGGCACCTGCATGGTTAGAGGAGGAACAACAACAACATGAGGAGGACGAGCAAGAGCAACTTGAAGACATCATGGAGAGTGAGGTGCTAGCATCAACACCACCTTCTACACAAATTGATGCACCTAGTTCTACACCCATCAGTCACCGACGGACATTTAGTGCAGGGCCAAGGCCTTTTACTGTCGGGGGTAGGCCTAGCAAACATCCCATGACCTTTTTCCCATAAAAGGGGGTAGTTTTGTTTCTTTTGTCATTGTACATCTACCCCATGATGATGAGATACGTTTATTTATGTGATGCCATTTTGTATTGGTTCTCCACTTTCGAGTCCTTGATTGGAAAGCTATCAGGGTTCAAGATTCAATATTGACTTTGATGTATCATTTTTTATTTGGCATCCACTACACCATATTCTCCATATTTATGTGCCAATGTGTTTATTTGATGTTGTTGTTGCTTTATATGTTTAAAACTTTGAAAAAAATAAATATATTTTGTATTTTTTAATGTTTGTCGTGGTTTGTCGATTTGCAAACCCTTGTCAATTTTTTGTCGATGTCGATGTTTAAAATTTTGAAAAAAATAAATATATTTTGTATTTTTTAATGTTTGTCATGATTTGTCGATTTCGTTTTGCCAATTTTTTTGTTGTTCCCGAGAAGATGTTTTCCAAACCCTGATCAATTTTTTGCCAATGCCAATGTTTAAAATTTTGAAAAAAATAAATATATTTTGTATTTTTTAATGTTTTTGCCAATTTTTTGGTTGTTTCCAAGAAGATGTTTTCCAAACCCTCATCAATATTTTGCCAAATGTTTAAAATTTTGAAAAAAATAAATATATTTTGTATTTTTTAATGTTTGTCGTTTTTTCGTTTTGCCAATTTTTTGGTTGTTTCCAAGAAGATGTTTTTCAAACCCTCATCAATTTTTTGCCAATGCCAATGTTTAAAATTTTGAAAAAAATAAATATATTTTGTATTTTTTAATGTTTGTCACAGTTTTTCTGCCGATGTTTCTGAGAAGATGATTTCCAAACACTCATCAATTTTTTGTCAATGTCGATGTTATCAACACTAAGTTGAACATCGTATTTTGTGGCATTGTTTCCATTGTCCAGATTGTCACTAAAGAAATTAAAGATCTCTATGTGAAAAAAGAAAATATGCTCATTACTCTAGAAAACAGAAAATGGAAAGGATGAAAACCTAATGGCACCAAGGACATAAGAACATAAAATCTCATCATCATCTATAAATATAAGTTAGGAAAAACTTAGCAATCAGCTCAGAAAAATGAAAGAAGACATATTGTCCTCAATGGTTGCAAGAATGTCCATTGATCCACAAGATATAAATGATGCCAAGATAATCCAAAATGTCTTTTCTCATGTGGATGGGAAACAACTCACACATGTAGCTGGATATCATGGTTGGTGGAGTTGTTTCCATTTTCTAATTGTCACAGAAGAAATTAAGGATCTCTATGTGAAGAAAGACCATTGCTCTAGAAAATGGAAAGGTCGAAAACCTAATGTCACGAGGGACATAAGAACTTAAACTCTCATCATCTTCTAGAAATATAAGCAAGGAAAAACTTAGCAATCAGCTGAGTGAAATCAAAGAAAACATTTTTTCCTCAATGGTTACAAAGTTAACCAATTTGATTTTAAAGGCTAAGATATATGGTTCCAGGGACTCGTTTGTCATATATTGTCCTAGATGCAGCCACGTCACACAACATTTCACCATGTCCGCTACAATTCACTACATTTGCTACATTGACAAAGATCATTTTGCATAAGCTAATTAAACAACAGCCATTTCAATCTACAAATGGACTTATCACAAGATTTCACCATGTCTGCTACATAGGCCAATTAGACAACAAGTGTTTCAATCTATAAATGGATTTCACACAACATTTCACCATGTCTGCTATAATAAAGTCAACATTCACTACATCTGCTACAATAAATTCAACCAACATTTCACCACATCTGTTATGTTGATGTTTTGTAGCTTCAAAAGGTATTCCCACAAGAGGCCTTGGTGTCAAGCATGTTGGAATCCTCGTTAGCACCTCACTGCACTTTTCGTTTGGTGAAAACCCCCTTGTATATTGAGTTGGGGCCTTGTGGGCTTGTATGGGGCTTCACTGCCACATGTTGGGGCCTCACACCCACATGTGTGAATTAACATATTCTAATTTAATGTTGAGTTACTTTAAGGGATTTTACACACCCCCTTGAGTTGTATAAAAAGACATAAGATGATGTGATGATTCATTATTATTGTGTTCATCCTTGGTGACCTCAGCCAGCATTGGAGAGAGATTGTGGTGACCTCAGCCAGCCATGGAACCGATTTAGGCCTCAGGTCTGCAGATTTGTTTGTCTTGGGCAAGTACCTTGGTGAGGAGGATTCGACCAGCTAGAGAAGGGCTGGAATAAGTCTGTGAGGAAGGTTCTGTGGCTCACCCCAGCAAGAGGAGGACAGCAGCAGGGGTCTAGAGGGCTCGACCTAGCAAGGGAGAGCAGTTGCTGCTGTTTAGGTGACTTGGCCTACTGAGATAGGGCAGCCATAGGTCCAGGAAGGCTGCCACAGCCAGAGGAAGGGTAGCCGCAGGAGGTGGGAGGGCTTGGCCAGCCAAGGAAGGCTACCACAGATCTGTTGAGGGCAGATTAAGGGTTTGGCCAGTCAAGGGAGCCTAGCCACAGGCCTGTAAGGTAATGTCTGAGGCAGCCACAGGTACAGGAGGTTGTTGCAGCAGTCTAGGAAGGCAGGCAGCCAAGGAATGTAACAGCACTATTTGAGGGTTGGTACAATGGGCTGCAGACCTGTACCTGAGTTGCAGACTTGAGGGCAGTTAGAAGGCAGTTCCAGAGCTGGTACAGCAGGCTAAGGAGGCTGGAACAGCAGAGATAAAGGGGTTGTTGTAGTAGTCTAACAGTGGACTTGAAGGCATATTTTGGACAGTTAAGAGGGCTGGAACAGCAGCTAGTTCTGGGAAATTTGGTGGACCAAGACAGCAGGTTTTGGGACACCCATTTAGGGTTGTCACAACCAGAACAAAAACAAAGAGAAGGGCCTGTGTAAAGGCCCCAGAGGCTTGTGTCAAGTTGCAGAGGCAATGGAGGGTTTGAGTGGGCAAGGGATGCCCTAACCCTCAGTTCAGCAGCAAGGAAACCAGGAGGGTTTCAACTTTCATCACCAGTGAACAAGGGTTGTTCTGTAAGTGTACCTTTGTATTTTGGCATATTCTTTTGTATAAGAAAAGGGCCATTTTCCCTAGTACGAGAGCCCATTGTTCTGGGTTTAAGAACAAATGATTTGGGCATTAAATTCCTGTGTACTTGTGTATGATTCAATTGCTGGTTTATTTTCCGTTGTGCTAAGTTGTAACTTTGTAAGGCATCTCAATGTGTTTATGTTTGCAGTTCAAATTGTATAATTTTGTGTATATTGTTGAGAACATAGACCAGACTTTAGGTGCATGTGCACCGAGTCTAGGTGCACATCGAAATCTAACATGTTATAGTTCAACAAATAGCATTTTGCATAGGCCAATTAAACAAAAGGTGTTTCAATCTACAAATGTACTTATCACAACATTTCAACACATCTGCTACTTGGGCCAATTAAACAACAAGTGCTTCAATCTACAAATGGACTTCACACAACATTTCACCACGTCTGCTACAGTCAAGTCGACCAAAATTAACAAAGAGCATTTTGTATAGGCCAATTACAAAACATGTTTCAATCTACAAATGGACTTCACAACGCCTGTCAACATTCACTACATCTGCTACAATAAAGTCAACCAACATCAACATTCACTACATCTACTACAATAAAGTCAACCAACATTTCACCCAACTCAACATTCACTACATCTGCTACAATAAAGTCAACCAACATTTCACTACATCTGTTATAGTTCGACAAATAATAGTTTGCATAGGCCATTTAAACAAAAGGTGTTTCCATCTACAAATGGACTTATCACAACATTTCACCACATCTTCTACATGGGCCAATTAAACAACAAGTGTTTCAATCTACAAATGGACTTCACATACCATTTCACCATGTCTGCTACAATAAAGTCAACCAAAATTGACAAAGAGCATTTTGCATAGGCCAATTAAACAACGTGTTTCAATCTACAAATGGAATTCACGACGCCTTTCACCACATCTACTACATAATCCAATCAAATAACAAGTATTTCAATCTACAAATGGACTTCAAAAAACATTTCACTGCATCTGTTATAGTTAAATCGACCAAAATTGACCCGAGCATTTTTCACACAACATTTCACCATGTCTGCTATAGTTCACTACGTCTGCTAGTGCAAAGTCACCAAAATTGACAATAGGTGTTTCAATCTACAAATGGCCTTCACACAACATTTCACCACGTCTGCTACATAGGCCACTTAAACAACAAGTGTTTCAATCTAGAAATGGACTTCACACTACATTTGACCATGTCTGTTATAGTAAAGTCAACCAAAATTGCATAGTTCAATTAAACAAGAGGTGATTAAATAAGCAAATTAAAGAAAAGTGTTTCACACAACATTTCACTATGTTTGCTACAGTAAAGTCAACCAAAATTGACGAAGAGCCTTTTGCATAGGACAAAGGTGTTTCAAATAGCATTCTCATAGCATTAAATATTTTTGTACAAGCTTTAAAATTGGACAAATTGCCTTCTCAACCACTGCTTATGAGATATTTTGCATAGGACAACTAAACAAACAGGTGTTTCAAAGACCATTCTCATAGCATTAGAGGTTTTTGTACAAACTTTAAAATTGGACAAATTGCCTTCTCAACCACTCCTTATGAGACTTATGTTAGACAAGCATTCTGAAAGCTATTTTAATGAGAATGGCTATCAATCATGTAAATTTTGATACTAAAGCAACTCGCAAGCTAAAAAAAAATTGAAAATAGATGAGAAGGTTTTTTAGAAGGAATAAAAAGCACACAATTTAATTTGGTTTATTTAGGCTGGGCTTCAATGTCAACGGATTGCTTAGCTTAAATTATTTGTACCAAGAAAATCCGAAGAAATCCTATGATACTGCAGCACCTCGTGAGTGAGTTATAAATTTTTGAAAGTAGATGAGAAGGTTCTTTAAGAAGGAATAAAAGCACACAATTTAATTGGATCTATTTAGGCTCGGCTTAATGTCAATAGATTGCGTAACTTAAGAGAGTGGTGCTTCCTACAATACTACAGCACCTCGCATGCTATAAATTTTTTGAAAGTAGATGATAAGGTCCTTTGAGAAGGAATAACAAGCACACAATTTAATTGGATTTATTTAGACTGAGCTTAATGTCAGTAGATTGTTTAACTTAAATTACTTGCACTGAAAGAAGCCTGGTGCATCCTTCAGCATAGTGGAAATAGGGTTATCCATCATTTTTTGTGCATGTGCATTATAGTTGTTAAATTACTTGCACTGAAAGAAGCCTGGTGCATCCTACAGCGTAGTGAAAATGGGGTTATCCATCATTTTTTGTGCATGTGCATTATAGTTGTTATAATCAACTTAAGGCTCATTCACACATATAATTAAATCAAGATAAGACATTTCACAACATCTGCTACAATAAATTCAAAACTAGATGATAAGGTTATTTGAGAAGGAATAACAAGCACACAATTTAATTGAATTCATTTAGGCTGAGCTTAATGTCAGTAGATTGTTTAACTTAAATTACTTGCACAGAAAGTCAAAAGTAGATGATAAGGTTGTTTGAGAAGGAATAACAAGCACACATATTTAATTGAATTTATTTAGGGTGAGCTTAATGTCAGTAGATTGTTTGACTTAAATTACTTCACTAAAAGAAGCCTGGTGCACCCTACAGCGTAGTGGAAATGGGGTTATTCATCAATTTTTGTGCATGTGCATTATAGTTGTTATAATCAACTTAGGACTCATTCACAGATATAATTAAATCAAGATAAGATATTTCACTACATTACTACAATAAAGTCAACAAAAATGACAGAGAGTATTTTACACAGGCCAAACCGGTATTTCAAATAGCATTCTCATAGCATCAGAGTTGTTTGTATAAACTTAAAATTGCACAAATTTCCTTCTCAACCACTCTCTCAAAGACTTATGTTAAGCACACATTATGAAAGTTATTTTTATGTGAAGGGCTTATTACCCCTCAATTTCACATCAGGATGACTACCTTTTTTCGACAAACTGTCCCAGCATCTGAGTTGATCTCGTGCATGTCTTGATCTTGTGCATGTCTTGAGACAATGTCTAAGCCCAATGTCTCATGAGCAGTTGTGCCTTCACAAGGATTGTATTGTGTATCATGATGAGCCAAAATTTGTGACCATGTATCTTATGTATTGTCACTAAACCATGCTTAGTGATCTATGTAAAGTGTTTTCTTTACTCAGGCGGTTTCTCTAGATCCTTGTGGTTTATCATGGCCCATCCTATTAGTCCCCATTTCAAGGCTAGTCCTTCCCTTAAATCATCTCTTTGAGGTCATTTATGGCCAAGACTAGTCCTTCCCTTACACCATCTCTTTGATGTGATTTATGGCCAAGGTGGGTGCATGGGGTCTTGGAGTGGATCTATTAGGACACATGACTTAGAATTCCCCTAGGTTTTTTCCCTTTACCACTATGTAAAAGTGGTGCTATTATATTGTAAAGGTTTTCATACCTAGAAGCACACTTCCCCTTTAGCCTAAGCATGTATCTATGTATGTATGTCACACTTTGGCCTAGGATATTGTCTCCATAGCACTTTTGGGTTATATGACATGTATTTTGACGAGATCATGTGGATCACCACCATGAGGGGCCTCTACACATTTGTATATGACTGGATCTTGGAGGGGCCCTTACTCCAATGCCTTGGACCTTTTGAGATGGTTTTCCATGCATGAGGGATTGTCATGTGATTCCACATCATCCTTCATAGACCGCTCCACCCATTGACACATATTTGGAGGCATTTATCATCACTTTTGAGGAGTTGCCCACCTTGTTGAGCACATTCCTTGATCATTGGAGCATTTTCATGGATTGTGAGAGTAGTGTTGACCTTCCTTGGCTTGGAGGAGGTTGTTAGCATGGATCAAGGAGATGGTTACACCTTGGAGGTCTCACCAAATGACCATTGGATCACTTTTTAGAGATCCATCCACCTTTTAGAACTCCCACGTGCCACACGTGTGATTTGATAAGCCTTCTACGTTAACCATTGGCTCATTCTGGGGTCAATCATGCTTTGAGGAGGTAGTTGAGGTTGTTTCTTTGCTTGGAGGAGGAATGTTGGACAGGTCTCTTTGACCCATATTCTTCCTATTTTGTTGGGAAATACCTCTCTTCTAAGACATGCTTGTACATGTGGCATAACTACCTCATTTGTTTACGTATTTTTTACCTTGTCCTCATAGTTAGTTTGAGGATAAACATGCTTGTACATGTGGCATAACTACCTCATTTGTTTAGGTATTTTTGACCTTGTCCTCATAGTTAGTTTGAGGATAAGAGTTGTTTATGACCTTCTTGGCATGGAGGAGGTTGTTAGCATGGATCAAGGAGATGGTTACACCTTGGTGATCTCACCAAATGACCATTGGATCACTTTTTAGAGATCCATCCACCTTCTAGAACTCCCACGTGCCACACGTGTGATTTGATAAACCTTCTATGCTAACCATTGGCACATTCCGGGGTCAATCATGTTTTGAGGAGGTAGTTGAGGTTGTTTCCTTTCTTGGAGGAGGAATGTTGGACAAGTCTCTTTGACCCATATTCTTCCTATTTTGTTGGGAAATCCCTCTCTTCTAAGAGAGGCTTGTACATGTGGCATAACTACCTCATTTGTTTATGTATTTTTTACCTTGTCCTCATAGTTAGTTTGAGGATAAAAATGCTTGTACATGTGGCATAACTACCTCATGTGTTTAGGTATTTTTGGCCTTGTCCTCATAGTTGTTGATGAATGCAGCTATAGGAGACACGTGAGAGAGAAGAACTGCAGACGATCATCCGGTGGAAAAGCAATCTATTGAGTTAGGACGTCCCTGTGGCTGAGCACAAGGTGAACATGGGAAATCCCAAAAGAGCTGGGCACATCATCATGTGAATAATAATGAAGATGATGTGATGGCCTCCTCTGAGCAGCAGCAGAGTTAACGAGAAGACTCCAAATGATTCTCCTGTTGGTGGCAGTAGGAAAGCAGATCTGTAGAGTGGACGTGTGTGTGGACAAGCACAGGTGAACGTGTGAAGACCTGGTTCATCTGTGTAATGCAATGGATCAGGTCCATGGCATCCCTATGGATGTGCCCCTAGTGGATGAGCACTAGTGGGTGTATCAGATCCTTTGCTATATATTGTTCAAGAGTTAGACTTACCTGTAACCCTAGTTATTGTGTAAAGGAGACCTACCTATAACCCTAGTTATTGTGTAAAGGGTACAGGTCGGCCCTATGTTAATATGATTAATATAAAGAAGATAATTAATAATGTGAATATTAATTATAATACTAAATATAATAATAAAGTATATTTGACTTAGAGAGGACGCCCTTGCTAATTGGTCAAGTCTAATATAAGTAGGAGATGATTCTCCATTGTAGAATTATATCCTCCACACATGTTTTGGAAATTGCGCACCTCTAAGTAGGAGATGATTCTCCATTGTAGAATTATATCCTCCACACATGTTTTGGAAATTGCGCACCTCTCTTGGGCGCTAGTCTTCTAGGGCTTAAGCACCCTCTTGTGTGCTAAGTCATTCTTGGTGGTGAAAGGTCTCTCTTGAAGAATATAGCAAAGGATTTGGCTGGGTTTTTCTCCCTTGTTTGAGAAGGGTTTCCCAGGATATATCTTGCGTTCTTGTGCATGGTGTTGTGCATGGTGTTTCTTCTTGTGATCTTGGTTGCTGCAACATTCTTGTTTATGGTTAAGACATGATGAAATTAAATGAACTACATGCTTAACCTAGATTATGAAAAATCAACAATAGTTAGTTTGAGGATAAGAGTTGTTTATGATTTCTTACGCTAGATCTAAAGTAAAATGTCAAGTCATTCTTGTTTATGGTTAAGACATGATGAAATTAAATGAACTACATGCTTAACCTAGCTTATGAAAAATCAACAATAGTTAGTTTGAGGATAAGAGTTGTTTATGATTTCTTACGCTAGATCTAAAGTAAAATGTCAAGTCTTTCTTGTTTATGGTTAAGACATGATGAAATTAAATGAACTACATGCTTAACCTAGCTTATGAAAAATCAACAATAGTTAGTTTGAGGATAAGAGTTGTTTATGATTTCTTACGCTAGATCTAAAGTAAAATGTCAAGTCTTCTACATAGCAAGATTAGCAAAGTAAATACATTTAAGGGTAAACTCTACCACTTGGAAGGAGTCTTACATGTGAGGTAACTCCTCCTTTTTTCTCCTTTGTTGATTTAGTAGTTGTTTATTAGTAGCTCTCTTTATGTATCCTCTAGGAATTCTAGGAAGTCTATTAGTTTCAATTGGAATTCTAGGAAGTCTATTAGTTTCAATTGCTAATTCATAGTTGATTTTGCTAGTTGAAGGCCTATCCATTTGGACCCCTTCCTTGTAGGTTTTTGGATTTTATTTTCAACTAAATTAGAGAGGAGGGTCTTGGATTTTATTTTCAACTAGATTAGAGAGGAGGTTATTGAGTCATTCATAGCATTACCTCCATTCTCTAGTCCTTAAGAAAATAAGCTATTTAGAAGAAGTCTTCTTCTTGACCTCATTAGCCTTAGGATTTTAGCACTAGTCTCTCCCATTAACCACCAAATATATAAAATCCAAAATTCCATTTCTTTTATTTTGTTTATTTGAAATCTAAATTTGGCTATAAATTCCTGAAAGTAGATGAGCAGGTGCTTAAAGAAGGAATAAAAAGAACACAATTCTTTGGATTTATTTCGGCTGAGCTTAATGCTGGTAGATTGCATAACTTAAATTTCTTGCAATGAGAGAAGCTAGCCACATCCTACAGTCGGAGTGGGATGGGGTGATCCATCAATTCCGTGTACATATGCAGGTATAATGGTGAATTGAATCCAAACAATGCATTGGGTGCAATGAATATGGACACAAGCACATATCCATCTAAACTCAACTCTGAGATGGGTTTCAGAGCCAGGCTTAGATGCAACTGTGCTAATTTAGTCAGTGTAACAGTGCATTGGATCTAAACGATGCATTGGGTGCACCAAATCTAAAAGATGCATTGAGTGTAACAGTGCATTGGATCTAAACGATGCATTGGGTGCACCAAATCTAAAAGATGCATTGAGTGCACTGAATATGGACACAAGCACATACCTATCTAATCACAGGTTTGGCATTGGTATCATGCCCAAGTTTAGATGGGACCTTGCTAGTTTGACAAGATGTGATAAATGTCGGCTGAACATATAGAAATACAAAGTGAACAGTGATACC